>PVJN01033820.1:0-23173 GCA_004026805.1 Lasiurus borealis | reverse complement strand
TGCCCACACCTGGATCTCAGCTGTGAGATAACCTCCCACTGTTTGCGCAGCCCGGATTGTGGTACTTGGTAACAGCGGCCTAGCACCTTGATATGCATAGTGGTTCCACTGCTCATAGCCCGGGGCTTCCCCTCCCTCTGAGTTATTCTTTAGGCCCGCCTGGCTCTTGTGAATGTGACTGTGAGCATCTTGGCTGAGTCCCCCCCACACTCGCCCTCCCCCGCACACTCGCTCTCCGTGAGAACATGGGCCTAGCGACCTGTGGCCTCTGCTGCTGGTCACGCTACCCAAGGTTGCCCGGGAATAGAAGGTGGGCCCTCTAGGTGGGTGCTGGTGCTGGGTGGCTCTGTTCCAGAGTCTCTTTCCTAGGGAGGTCAGTCAGGAAACCCCGTGAAGTTGAGGAACCACGTAAAAAGGAAAAGGAAGGAAAGGGAATCCCATAGCCTGGAGCCCAGGTGATCTTGGATACAACGAAGTCAGGCCTCAGATGGTAATTGAAACGGAGCTGAATCCCACTGCACCCCCCCCCCCCTCAGCTCCGATTTCTCACAAGAGTTCCTGCATGCCAGCCTGCTGGGCATGTGGGTAATTTTATTGTCAGCATTGAATGTAGCTAAAAGCTTCCATGAACTAAGGAACCGAGCCATTTCCTCCGGGTTCCAGGAGCTGTTGAGTGTGGGACTACCGCTGGGTCGAGGCCGCACTGCCCTGAGCCCCTGGACACTCATTTCCATGTGTCTCCAGAAACGGTGCTGTCCGCATTCCCAGCAGGGGTCTCCGCAGGGTATCCGTTCTCACCACAGGGAGGGTATCTCTGGCTTTTGCCAAACCGCCATTCACAGTGTTCTGCACACAGTGACAGTCCCCAGATAGATGAAGAAACAGGAAAACACGCCCTGTGGTCAACAGTCACGCCACAGAGCAATCTGTGGGATCAGACCCCAACACCAACCAGCTGTTAGAATTGGCAGACAGGGAGTGTAAAAAAAACACTGTGACAGAAACGGTGACGGTTCCATTGGGAAAGGTGCAACCAACAGGCAAAGCAAGTGGTGAATTTCAGAGAGACTTAGAAATTCTAAAAAAGAACCAAGTCGAAATCACAGAACAGAAAGGTATGCTACAATAGACTTAAGACATCAGGAGAGGAGATGAAATACTAAAAGTACTCCATTGAATCAAAAGGAGAAGAAGAGGGGGAGAAAGGAGTGAAGACGGTGGGAACAGATAGTGCACTGGGATTGCAGGCTTGAGCAGAACCATACCAGTGACTACATTAAAGGCCAACGGGCCAGGCACCCTGACCAGGAGTCAGGACGAAAGAGCTGATACTTAGCCCTGGGTACTGTTTGCCAGGGATGCCCATGAAGCAGGGATGCCCCTATTAACCCACCGAGACCAGAAATGAGGCATTGCCGGGCCGCGACAGCCTGTGCGGTGCAGGTAGAGAGCTCTGTTTAATCAAGCATGCTAACGAAATGCTGGCTCACGCTGCACTGAACTGAGTCAGCAGAAATGTCAACGTCAGGGGCTCGGTCTCTGGTCTGGGGACGTGTCAAGGGTCTTCATTTATCACGCCTTCCTGTATCTCTGCGCTGCACATGCTGCTCCCCGTTGGCTGCCTCTTGACCCGTGGGCCCGGGGCACACATGCTAGTGGTCTGGTGGGGAGGGTGCAGAGGCGCGCAGGCCCTGGAAGTGGGATTTGGCTCCCTGGGCAGGGAATTCTCTGGTCTCAGGATATGAACGCCTCACCCACAAGGAGGGGCAGGGCTGAAGAGAGCCAGCAGAGGGCCCCAGCTATGTCCCGCAGGGTGGCGTGGCTGTGAGAAAGGTGCTCTAAGGCCAGGACTCACACAGTGCCTGGCACAGAGTAGGCACTCAGTGAAAGGCGGGTGCTCTGTTTGCCTCTCCACCCTCATCCCTCTGCCCACCCACCGCGGACTCTGCGCTGGGTGACAGCGCCCCCTGCCTCCGGCAGTGCCTCACGCCAGGCCTCACTCCACTCACACTGCTTCTGGGCCTCAGAAAGCCTTTCCTCCTCTTGGCCTCTGGGCAGGTTTCTCCTCCCCCCATTCGTCTGTCCATCCGTGTGTCAGCATCTCCTCCTGGAGAAGTATTTCTTGACCCTTCCCCTGCCACCTGGGCAGGTGAGCGGGTCTCTTCTGCCTGTGCCCTCTGCTCCTTTAAGGGCCGTGTGTGGACCGGAGTGGCCTCTGTGAGGGCACCTGTCCTGTCACCGCTGGTCTTGGACTTTGCTCTGCCCAGCCTGGCCGGCAGCCAAGCCCCGCACCCATTGTTGAGCGGAGGAATTTCACTGGGAGTGCCGAAATCCCTGCTGGAATTTTCCACTGAGATAAGCGAGGCCGAAGGTTTCGGGCCAGGCAGGCCACCATTCCTGCTTATCTGCAAGGTCTCAGCTGAGAAGAGCATTCTGGAAGATCTGTACCTCAGATAACAATCACACTTTGAGTTCCATCCTTCACCAGAGCTCTGCTTGGACGCCCCAAGGAGAAGGAAGCCCCTCTTCCCCCAGATCCACAGAGCAGGGCCACCGGGCACGCCCCCCTGGCAAGGAGATGCGTTAGTTCACAATCAGTCACGCGGGGTCTCTTCACAGGAGCAAGGGGGCCGTGGGTCTGGGTGCAGCGTAGGCCGCGGCCCTGAGAGCTGCTCTGAGAAGCTCGGAAATGTGGATGCCACAGTGGAGCCGGCTCGGGCTGAGGGCCGGGAGGGAGCTGGATGGGAAGCTGTACCAGGCCATTGTGGGATGGCGGAAAGGAGCCCGGTGCATGGCTGCCTCGAGATCCCCTCCCTGTCACGTTTGGGCAGAGACTAAAGAGTCTGTGGTTGTGGGAGCTGCCAGGATTCTTCAGACACCGGGAGGATGCTCAGACCAGACCACCCCCGGGGGCCGTCCGGGCTCCACATTTCCGTAATTCTGCTGCATTTCTCTCGAAAGAAAGGAATAAGCTGAGCGCACGCCGCCTGTCCAGCGGCCTGGTTAGGTGGCGCAGCGGGAGCTCCCGGTTAATGCGGAGGCAGGAGAGCTGGGTAAGAGCCAGAGAGCAAGTCTAAGGTCCGTAGAGCCAAGTACCGAGAGCTAACTGGGCCGTGCAAGGACATCGCTTACGTGTCCTTTTTGCTTAATTCCCACCACAGGCTCTGGTGTGCAGAGCCATGTCCGGGCAGGGTGATGGTCAGGACGCCTGTGTTCTGTCCCCCGTCTCCGTTGGCATGTCTGCAAATGGAGGGATCTCCTGATTGAAAGGCGAGGTCTCAGGTTCTCCCTCTGCTGCTGAGGTCCCATCCCGGTGGCCGCAGGGAGCCTCTGGCGCAGGGCCCTGGCCTGGGAGGTGAGGGACAGAGGAGCAGTGACGTGCTGAGTGCCTGTGGGAAGACCCTGCAGGGTGCAGGGGAAGGCTGCCCAGGTGGCAGGCTGGGCACCCCTGAGACCACAGCAGCAAGGAGCCCAGCCCCGGGGTCTCTGAGCACACTGTGTGTGGTGTCCCTGGGCTTCTCGAGGTGGGGAGGAGCCAATAGGTTGTTTGGGTTCAGCCTGAGCCCATGCCCGAGGCCTCAGGTGTTGGTTCACTGTGTGTCACCTGGGCGTGGCGCCTTCCCTGACCGCGTTGGCTCAGGCACAGGGGTAGGCGGGCTTCTGCGATGGCTAACTCCCCAGATCCTGGTTCCACAGAGGAACACCGGCAGGTGGGAGAGTGACAAAGCCGGCAGATGGCCTTAGAGACCCACAGCACCCCGTCCCCAGGTGGCACCCGGCCAGGAGCTGTCATCTGACCCGCCCCGGCCCGCCTGGCTGGCGTCCGGTTCTAGGCGCAGGTTCCCGGGAGCTGGCTCCCGCTGTCCGAGGAAAGAAGGACCGAGCTCCCTGCCTTCTCTCCTTTGCCCCGTGGGCAAAGCTTCGGGCAGCCCAAGGAAGGAGCTGAAATGCGGCTCCCAGAAGGCTCAGGAACTGGGAGCACTGGGTGACAGAAACCCCCGACAGAGACTCACTTCCGCCTGGGCGCCCAGGTGCTGCTGCTGGGCCAGCGCTAAGGTCCAGTTTCCGCCTAGGTGGCCACATGACCGGAGGACCCGGGAGCCTGGCAGAAGGAAGTGGCCTGTCTTAGGGGCCGGAGGGTGGGGCTGGCCTGCTGCTACCCCATCTCTGCTGGAGCCCAGCCTCCACCCACCCAGCTGCCCTGGCCACCGCTCAGCCGGCTGCCTGGTGAGGGAGGGAAGCCGACCTTTCCCCAGGGCCCAGGGAGGCAGGTAGGGGCCCCGCAGGCCCGGGGATGATGGCCTGTCAGGCTCCCAGGAAGTGACCGGACCTGGGAACTCGTGAGTCATTGTTTAAACTTCTGTTTACTTGGCAATCTCTCTCTCTCTCTCTCTCTCTCTCTCTCTCTCTCTCTCTCTCTCTTTCTCTCTCTCTCTCTCTCTGTGTGTGTGTGTATGTGTCTATTTGTGAACCCACACATAAATGATCACACGGGCACAGTGAAGGGAAGGAGTCTGTGGACTGAGGGCCACGGTGCCGTGTAGGACCCGGGTCAGGGCAGTCGGGGTCCTGGCAGGAGATTCCTACTTAAATTGCAGTGACAGGCCTTTGGGCTCAACTCCCCTAGGAGGCTCAGAGCAGCCAGGTGCTCAGTAACCTCCGGTGTTCTTTCCCTGTTGGGAGGGTCACACAAGGGACGCCTGACGGGAGACTCAGCGAGCCAGCCCCACCCTGGAATGTCCTCGGCCGACTAGGTAGGCTTGCAGTCCTTTCTTTGTCCTGTGGTGGACGGGATGGGCTTATAAGAAACTAAAGGCTCCCAATCAAGTTGTAAGAGAGGGAGTCTATTAGCCTTCTCATCAATCTGCATTCCTGGAGCATCTCCGTGACAGAGACTTCAAAGACCCACCAGGATTAAGATCTGGAGGTGGGGTCAGGCCTGGAGTTTTCAATTTCCTCTCTGAACAGAGGGCTTCCACCTCTGATTATCGAAAGCTTACCACTGCAATCACACTACAATTACACATTAAAATGCTCACTGAGTCTGAGTCATTACAGGGAAAAGAATTAAAACCTAGTGATGATGATCCAGCGGTAGGGAAATGGTTCATTAAATTAGAACAGTGGTAGGAATGTTACATGGTCGTTGAACATACATAACATGTACCAATGTGTAAAGCTGCCTTTGATACATGTCGTAGTTGTTTTAAAGGCAGGATCCAAAAGTATATGTTAAAACTATGGGTTTTGGTTTGTTTGTTTTTATGATTCATTAAAAAAGAAGTTAGAAGAAAATAGGCAAAATGTTATTCCTCGTTGTTTTAATGGTATGGGATTATGAGTAATTTAATTTTTTTATATTGAGGATGATGTACTTATATTGACAGTAAAATAACATTTTCAACAAAGGTGTAGCATTGCCAAAGGAATTAAGACACTGGTACCTGGAATTTCAGACATGATCTACGCATTCATAGCCTGCCTACTCGATTAATTAAAACATGTTTTCGGCTAAAGATTTTCTTGACTCAAGAAGAATTTTATTAACTGGTACACAAAGATAGCAAGGAGAACTTGAGGGTTATCGATGGGTGAGAACGCATTGCTGCAGGTGTGTTAGGATTTTCTGTGCGAAATTACAGCCAAGTCAATGGACCATCTGCTCCTAAGCAGGTGCCTTAAGTACTTTCGGCGGGCAACAACGTACGAGCCTGGGAGGTACAGAAAGCTCGAGGATTCCATTCTGAAAAGGCCCCTCCCAACCCCTCTCCCTGGCTCTTTCTAGTGTAACTTATGTATAAGACAGTGTAAGTTAAGATGCATAACATGTTGCATTCTTCTATTGCAATACGATGTTCACCATCGTGTCAAGTAATCCCTCCAGCCAGTCACTTAAGCGCTATTCTTTTGTGGTGAGAATTGAAGATCTACCCTCTCAGCAACTTTGAGGTATAAAATACAGTGGTACCTTGAGATACGAGTTTAATTCGTTATGTAACCTTGAGGCCTGGGAAACTATGAGACGCTCGAGTCTCGCGGTAAACTGGTGGGTCGTGTGCAGCCGGCCAATCCTCGCGATTACTCCTATCTCAAATGTTGCTCGTATTTCAAAGCAAAAGTCGCTCGCTTGATGGCTCGTATCTCAAAAATCTCGTATGTTAGGGCACTCGTATCTCGAGGTACCACTGTACAGTATTGTTAGCTGTAAAGTCCATTAGACCCCCAGAATTTATTCATCTTATTACTGGATGTTTTTACTGTTTGACCAATATCTCCCCTTCTCTCCTAGCCTCTGGTACCCATTGCTCTACTCTCTGCTTCTCTGAGATCAGAGGAAGAGCCATTTGTAACTTAGGACTTGTAACTGAGGAGTCCAGGCCAGCAGGCGGTTCCCAGTAGAAGGTTGCACCGCAGTCTGGATTCAGGAGCGAGTCCTGCACGTTCCCGACTGGCTGAAGTCACGCCGGGGCCCGGTGCATCTCGTGTGGATGTGAAAGCCCCCGTGGGGCTCCCAATTCTGCCTGTTTGTCTCAGAGGAGCTGCTGGCTCTCCGTAAGGTGGCGTAAGGCAGGGGCCCCCAGAGGCCTCCTGCTCAGCTGCCGTAGGAGGCTCAGGGCAGCCTGGCTCAATAAACTCTACTCCTCACCCTCGCACACTCATGGGGTGGCCTTCAAGTGAGTCACTTGCTGCTTTTCTTGGCCACTGAGAGCTGAGCGGCTGTAGGCCCTTCTGCTCCCCGCTTTGCCGGTACCAGTTCACCATGTACCGGGCTGTCTGGTGTGACTGGCTGTCTGTCCATTGAAGGTTTCTTGCTAAGTGAGTCTGTGTGGGTTTCTGAGATATTTATGGTGCACCTACTGTGTGCCCCAGGAATACAGTCCTTGCACTCTTGAGTGGCCGTAGCCCAGGGGGAGGGAGCAGATATTAACAAAAGAATTACATAAATTAAATCACATTGGAGGTTACAGCCCAGCAAGAGCGATAAATCATTACTTAGAAATTAGTTCTACGGTTTTAAAACTGAGATGATTTCACTGGAGAAGAGGAGCAGGACCTGTGGCCCATAAAGTCTGTTTTATTAACGGCTATTTATGGGCACTGGACACATGATCGGGGCCAGGCTGGCAGCTGCAGGACCAGAGAAAAGGCTGCAAGCTGAGGGAGATTTGTATCAACCCCAACAGAGAGAAGCGAACAGATCAACAGCCCTTCCCTGGAGGCCAACCCCTGGTTTGTTTGACAGAGAGTTGTTGGAAACTCTCTAGTGATGTTCAACTCTGACCTCTTGTTATCTCTCTCTGGGCTTCAAGGGAGTCTGGATTTGTTGAATCTGCAGGCTGTGAGTTTCATTCCCGGAAGCCAGCTGGCTTCTCAGGTGCTTTCCGGCTGGTTCAGGTGGTGTACGTTGCCTTTGGGTTTCATTTTCCCGCTCCCAGGGGTCAGAATCTGTGGGATAAATTGCTTGGAGTTCTGCACGGGAGGGTGGGCTCTCTGAGAGCAGAATGCGCCTCCAGCACCCTCCCTGAGTGCCGGTGGGTCTGTGGGAGGCAGGAGTCCTGGGCACCTAGAGCCCCAACACCCCAACAGGACCAGGCAGGCCCGGGCAGGTCTTGACCAGATTGCTCCTAGAGCCTGCCCTCTGCTAATTCTCAGCAGACACCTTGTTCCCTCCTAAGTCCTTCCTCTTCTGCCTCAGGCTTCAAGAAATTTCTCAGTTCAGGCAAATATTTCAAAACATTGGTGTTTGATGGGTTATTTGCCTTTCCCTGTTTTCCATAGTGCCCTATGTTTCCTTCCCTCCCTCCCTTTCTTCCTCGCTCCCTTCGCTCTGTTATTTTTATTTATAAAATATATTTTTATTGATTTCAGAGAGGAAGGGAGAGAGAGAGTTAGAAACATCAATGATGAGAAGGAATCACTGATCGGCTGTCTCCTGCACGCCTACCACTAGGGACTGAGCCCACCACCCAGGTATGAGAATCAAACCATGACCTCCTGGTTTGTAGGTCGACGCTCAACCACTGAGCCACGCCGGATGGGCTCCCTCCATTAGTTATTAGAGGCACTGTTACTACTGTGACGAAAATGTACAAAATCACAGCAGTGGTTCTCAGCCTTATCAGTGAAGGGAATCAAAGGTTTGCCATCTGGAAGCTACCTTTTGGGATATGGATGTCAAGCTATTTATTAAAAAAGAAAAGACTCAGAAAAATCTTTTGACCCTGAGGAGGTTTAGACAACCAGCTTCAGGAAGGGAGCCTTGGCTTCATGACCTTAAGAACCTTCACCCTCGCTCTAGTCAGGAAGACTCCCGTCCTGCTCGCCAGGAACCAGTGTCCCTGGAACTCTCCCACCGTGTGTGTGTGTGTGTGTGTGTGTGTGTGTGTGTGTGTTCTGCTCTTCCTCAACTACCTGTAAATCGCCCACTCTCACTCCTTTGTCCAAAAATGCCTCCTATCCCTGACGTTGCCTCACTGCCTGGGGTTTTCCTGACAGTCTATGTGAATTCCCTGTGCCCATGTATTAACAACTTTGATTTTCTCCTGGTAACCTGTCTCTGTTAACTGGATGAACTTAGAAGGTGGGAGAAAAAGTGTTGATATATTTTTAGCCTCCACAACAGACACTGGGGAGCTTTAGAAAAACATGGATGGAGAATGTAAGCACTTTTATCTCCCTAACCCCTCTCTGAAACGTCATACCTTGGTACCATGAGGCATCATACTGGATGCTGAAACCCCAGAGTGTCCCTTTGAGGGGGGCTCCAGACCAGCCACTTGACCCCTCTTCCCCAGGTGTGCGAGAGTCCCTGCCCCTGCCTGGCCCGCCACGCTCCAGTCACATTCTATTTAGGACAGCTTTCTTGGAATTGAGGACCCAGTCCTGTTTGTTTTGAGATTTCCATCCCAAACTCTCTCTTCTTGTCTGTCCTGACAGGCGATCAGGGCAGTCTGTGGCTGTGGCTGCTTGTTGGGACCTCCGGGGGAGCTTGGTCCTCTTCTCACTGCTCTCGCACCCTCCACTTTCCTCTCCAAGGGTGTTAACATGCCACTGTTGGCCTGGCCAGGTGGCTCAGTTGGTTGAGCATTGACCCGTACACCAAAAAGTTTGCGGGTTCGATCCCTGCTTGGAATGAGCACGGGAGACAACTGATCGATGCATCAGTGTTTCTCTCTTTGGTTCCCTTCTTCTCTCCCTAAAACCCATAGAAACTTATCTTGAGGTGAGTGTTAAAATTTGTTTAAATGCCATCGTCTTGCAGCCCCGTGAAAATAGGCTCTGATAATGTTCGTCCGTGGTCACAGCATCACAGGGAGACGCCTGGGCACTCTTTGCCTCCGGGAAGTGCCCACCACACTCAGGAAGCATTCTCGCCATAACATAGCCTGTTATCCGACCAGGTTTCTGTTTCGAGCCACCACACCATGGAAAAGACAGGGCTTGCAGGAACACAGTCAGTGGTGGCCTGGGGTACAATCGGCAGGTCAGGCTGGGAAGCCATGGGATGCTCTGGCTTCTCCAGAGACACATTGTCAAGGAGATAAGGATACGTGCCTACAGACTGAGAGCTGCGGTGGAGTAATAGCATGTCTGGGACTTGCTTCAGACTAATCCCTGTGGTGAGGGATCTGTGACGTGGATGAGATGTGATCGGCTGGCCACTGTGGATGGGGGTGACCCTGCATGAGGCCCATAGAATGAGTGGTATCCTTCTCTCTGTGTGCTCTGTGTCTGAAAGTTTCCACAATGAACAAACATGCAGGGTTTGCCCAAACTTATTTTGACCGCAGAGCCATTTTCCTGCAGGGCACCTCAGGGTGGGTGTGGGGTCTCCCGAACCACAGGAAGGCTAATGTGTTTTGAGATCCTTAAAACACCAACATTTTTTTTTAAGACAGATATTTTTGAAACAACAACCTTTTTAGGTAGATTTTTTAAAAATCCTCACCAGAGTATATATTTCCATTGATTTTTAAAAATGAGAAGAATGATAGATGGGGTGGGGGTGGAGAGTGGGGGCAGTAGGGGGAGAGAGCGAGAGAGAGAAAGAGAGAGAGAGAGAGAGAGAGAGAGAGAGAGAGAGAGAGAGGGAGAGATTGCCTTCTGCATGCTCCCTGATCAGGGCTGGATAGAACCTGCAACTCTTTGGTGAGCTGGCCAATGCTCTAACAAGCCAGCAAGGGCTAGATTATTATTATTTTTTAACAATTCGTTCACCCTGAACAGACAGAGTACTTTACCTCCAAGATGTTTCAGATGTTTTTTGGAAAAAGTAATAGGTTTTTAAAATGGGAGGATTAGTGGAGTGAGGACAATCAGCCCATATGCTAATCGGCCCACCCTGGTCACTGCTCTATGGTCTCTGCTGGGCACACCGACATGCTTTCCACACACAGCTGCTCACGACATTCCTCACAGCTGGCCATGCTCTAACCACTGAGCCGGGTCCCCCGCTTTCCAGATGAGGAGAGGCGTGCAGAGCGCAGCAGAGACCTGGAGCCCCATCAGTCCCTGCGTCTGTTCATCCATCCCAGGCTGTGGGCACTCAGCTGGGAGGCGGTGCTGTGGGGTCAAAGTGCTGAGGGTATTTGATGGCAGATGGCGTGTGTCTCCACAGGCCATGGCGCAGGCGGATGGGCCCCCCCAGCCCGGGGCGGGGCAGCCCTATGTGTTCAAGCTGGTCCTCCTGGGAAGCGGCTCCGTGGGCAAGTCCAGCCTGGCTCTCCGATACGTGAAGAACGACTTCAGGAGCATCCTGCCAACCGTGGGGTGTAAGTGATGGGCCGACACCCTGTCTTAGTATCCAAGGGGAGGAGCCAGGGCACCCACCCAGGCTGAGGCACACAGGAAGGCATCGTCTAGAACCTCGGGCATCATGAGCCCAGGCAGGGAGGGATGAAGTCCCGAGGGGGAGGCACAGCAGCCTCCAGAGCTCATCGGAGTCTGCAGGTTGGAGCTGTAGGGTCAGGGCCTCTGGCCCCCAGTGGTTGGGTGTGGGGACTGTGTCCGAGTGGGGGTTGGGAGGAGTGGGAAGAAACCCTCCAGGCTCTGCTCTCGCCCGACCAGTCTCCCTCTGCTAAGCCCTGCCCTGGGCAGGTGACCTGTGAGCAGTCCCCTTTCTGCCTGGACTGTTAACCAGCTGGACCTGGATTGGGGGTAGGGGACAGTAGGGCTGACCCTCTCACAACACTTCGGAAAAAGACTCCAGGATGGGGCTACCGGAGGTCAAGGTCTATATGAGGTCTGCTGGGTTGTTAGCCTTCACATCCGGTCTGGAGTGAAAACCCCTGATCCCCACCCAAAATACAGAAACCCAGCCTGTTCTTTATGCCAGTCCTCCTGGGAGGCTGAGGGCAGGGTGGAAAGCCCCCTCACTCAGAATGGAGCTTGGGTTTCAAATTTGGACTCTGCCATGAACAAGCCATCTGTTTCTCTGAGTTCACTCATCCATCCATTCGTTCACTAATATAGCGAGTATTAGTGGGTTTCTGAAAATGAAGATAATAAATGAGGGCTCTTTTCCGAGTTGGAGACAAGGAGTCTACTGAGTGGGGGTTAAAGGTCTCCTCCATCCCGCCCAGGGCCCACTTGAAGGCCTGTGTTTCTCTCCAGGGAAGACAAGCTTCTGTCTTCTATAACCACTCAGTCTCTCCTGCCTCCTCACCACTTGGACTGAAAACCCCAAACCCCTTGAGAATTCGTGGGGACTTTCTATTGATGGAAGCAGAGCCGCTGTTGTCATTTTCAGATGAAAAAGGGAAATGTCAGAAGCTTGGCTGTTGGAGGGAGGAGGTGAATCTGAGCTTTGGTGCCCACGTGCAACCCAGCAGAGATGACTTTTAACATCAAATTCAGAAATGTGACTGGACGTGGTGGAAAACGAACAAAGAACGTGGATAATCGGCCGACGTTCCCGACTCAGTCAGGAGAGCAGAGGGCAGGCTGGGGGTTTCATGTGGCAGCCCAACAGCCACCTGGGCAGAGGGCACCCTTGGCCCCGGGTGAAGACGGGAGCTGAGCTCTAGAAAGCTGAGTCGAGAGGGCAAAGTTCATGCAGCTGACAGAGCCCCTCCCAGGCCCGTTCCCGGCCTGCACCCTCAGGACATCCGTCCCCGGGAGCACCTACTGCATTGTGTCCATTTCCCTCCTGGCCCTGAGTCCCCGTGAGTGGGGCGCCGTTGGTCCCCACTTTGAGACAGAGACTGCGGCTTTGTTTGACCCAGTCAGTCTGCTCTGGCCGCCGGCAAGCACCGCCGTTTGGGGGCTGGAAGTCGAGATCAAGGTGCCTTCGAGGTAGGTTTCTTCCTGAGGCCTCTTCTGCTCCTGTGTAGGTGGCGGCCAACTAACCACTCCTCTTTTTGTCTGCACAAGGGGAGGGAGAGGCGAGAGAGGGGGCTCTCAGAATCTCTTCCCATAAGGGCACTAATCCCATCACAGAGGCCTGACCGTCAGGATCTCCTCTAACCCTGATCACCTCCCAAAGGCCCCCCTCTTCATGCCATCACAGTGGAGATTAGGCTTCAACCTGTGAATTTTTCGAGGACACAAACCTTCGGTCCATACACTAGGAAGTTTGTCTGATTCAGGTTCCTGGACAAGCAGGAAAATGTGGGACGTGCTGGCAGAGGACCTGGTTGGCGGTCTCCCCAAACTGTAGTCTCCTGAGAGAATCATGATGTTACCAGCGCTGTGCTAAAATCCTAACCCAGCCCCGCCCTGCCCTCTGTCTGCAGTGGGCGGGATTGTGTTACCCAAGTCCACATCTCAGCCCCCAGGTCCTGTGAGTGTGGCCTTATTTGGAAAAGGGTCTTTGAGGATGTCATTGGTTAGGATGTTGAGATGGGATTGTGCTGAATGGCAGGTGGACCCTGGGTCCACCGACTGGGACCTCGCTGGAGCTCAGAGACACGGGGAGAAGGCCACGTGAACCGGAGGAAGAGACGGGAGTGATGTGTCTACAAGGCCAGGAACTGGGACGAGGCCTGCAGCCACCAAGGCCAGGAGACGGCACGGAAAGGATTCTCTCCCCAAGCTTTGGCGGGAACCTGCCCCATGACACCTTGGTTTCTGACCTCTGGTCTCCAGAATGGAAACAATGCATTTCTATTTCAAGCTACCCAGTCTGTGGTAATTGGTTACAGCCGCCTGGAAATGAACCCTCTGCCTTGCAGTGAGGTTTTAATTTCAAGAACCTCCCAGCAGGCTTCCAGCTCCACACAGGGTCTGGGTGGGCACCCAGCAGCAGCTTGACCGGATCCCCTATCCCATTCTGCCGGCTCCTCCCGTTGTGAGTTCGGCCCTGGGAGCCTGTGTCCCCACCCGAAGCCGCCGTGTGTCTATGAAGGGTCTGCAGCCATTACTTGGCTTTTGTGGGAACTGCCACCTCCCAGAGGAGGTGTTTGCTCAGCCTTTCCGGCTGTGGACGACAGGAAGCACATGCCCCCGATGGGTCGCTGAGCCCAGGGCTCGCAAGGCCCAGCCTGAACGGTGGGGGGGAGGGTGAGTGGGGGGGTGGGTGGAGGCCGGGTCCTCCCGATAAAGCTGCCCCTGGGCCTCCGTGTTCCAGGTGCGTTCTTCACGAAGGTGGTGGAGCTGGGTGCGGCGTCTCTGAAGTTTGAGATCTGGGACACGGCTGGCCAGGAGAAGTACCACAGCGTCTGCCACCTCTACTTCAGGGGTGCCAACGCAGCGCTATTGGTGTACGACATCACCAGCAAGGTAAGGCTCGCCCTGCCCGGTGTGTCTCCACACCCTCCACCAGGCATCTATCTGCCTGTGTCCTCCCTGCCCTCCGCAGCCCTGGGCGGAATTATGTTTCCCCAAAGCTCTGACCAAATCTAGCCTCCAGGACCTGTGAGTGTGGGGAAAGGGTCTTTGTGGACGTCATTGGTTAGGAGGGCCTGGCTGGTCCTCCCAGAACATCTTGCACTGCTCTTTAGGACTCCCACTGATAATGGGGTGGGGGGAGGCAGGTGTTACAGAAACAGGGAGGCACAGCCCTGGCTGCACATCCCACACACGGAGTATCATCGGGGCAGATGCTAACTACCAGTGAGCAGACACCTAGAGCAGGAGACTGTAAGGGTGGGGCTGGAGGGAGTCATGGGAGCTTCCCGCAGAAAGGTTCTAGTACAGTGGTTCTCAACCTTCCTAATGCTGCGACCCTTTAAGACAGCTCCTCACGTGGTGGTGACCCCCAACCATAAAATTATTTCTGTTGCTACTTCATAACTATAATTTTGCTAATGTTATGAACTGTAATGTAAATATCTGATATGCAGGATGTATTTTCATTGTTACAAATTGAACATAATTAAAGCATAGTGATTAATCACAAAACAATATGTAATTATATATTGTGAAATATTTATTTCTAATTACAAATAAATGAAATTTTGTCTTGAATTGTGGTGTAGCATGGGTAACAGTCTTCATATGACAACAGTAAACTACATTGCTACACTTTGCTACACCGAAGAGTGGTCTGTTGGTTCCTAAGACCTTGGGAAATAGGTGTTTTCCACTGGTCTTAGGTGACCCCTGTGAAAGGGTCCTTCGACCCCAAAGGGGTCAAGACCCACAAGTTGAAAACCGCTGTTCTTGCAGAATGTGGAGGGAAAAGCAGGGATAGCCCTGCTGGGTGGGTGGGGGCAGGGAGGTGGTGGGCAGGTGAGCAGGAAGGGAAGGGAGGCTGGGAAGCAAATGGACCTGGTCCGCTTTGCTGGAGGAGGGAAGGGGCTGCCCGGGGCCCGGGGCCAGAGCCCCACTCCCTGGTCTGCAGGGCACTGTTGAGCCTCCTGGGCCTGTTGGTGGGGGAGGAGCTCCCTGTGGCCCAGATCCCCCCGAGGTTGGAGGTGGAGCAGATGTTCTCATGGGACAGGCCTGATGGGGCGGGGTTGGGGGAGGGAGTGCTATCTGTCATATGGTCAATAGGACCTTAGCATGTTCTATACCATGTGGCATGGATACCTGCCCTTCCTTTCCCAGGATAGCTGATGAAGACTGCCTATAGGATTTGTCTAAGGTTCTTTTTTCCTTTTTGAGGATTCCTTCTGCAAGGCTCAGCAGTGGCTGAAGGACCTGGAGCGGGAGTTTCTCCCTGGAGAAGTCGTGGTGATGCTGGTTGGCAACAAGACGGACCTCAGCGAGGAGCGGGAGGTGACCTTCGAGGTAAAAGTGGGGACGGGTCATTCTGTCACCAGGAGGAGAAAGAAGTGGCCCGTCTCTCTACCCCCAGTCATATGCACACACACATTCTCACATGTACATCCACAGATACACACATGCACATTCACGCATACACACGTGTTTGCCTGCATACACCCAAGCACCCACTCACACGCACACCCACACTCCCCACACCCGCTCACTCTGAGAGATGTGCGTGTTCAGAGTTTTTCCTTGTGTCTAATGCATTCATGAAGAAGGCTTACATGAAGAAGTCAGTTTTCTTTGCTAGGAACTGAGCAAGGACAGAACATTTAAACAGCTGTCGTTCTTCTGTAAAGGCACCCACCCTGGAGGAGTATGAGCTGTGGGAGATGTGGGCAGGGGCCTGTATGGGGAGCCCCCAGCCCTGGGGACCCAAGTCCTTGGCAGGCCCTGTCCAGGAGCCCCAAGACACAGTGCTGAGTCAGCTCCTGGGGCAGCACCCGTTGTGTGGGGCTTCCTGCTAGGAGGCTCACCTGGGTCTCACACCAGCTGGAGACTAAGCCAAACCAAACCCCCAGGTGAAAATGGTGACCGAGCCAAGTGTGGTATTGGATAGGTGGAGAGAAGAAGTGTCAGCTAAGCGTCTTAGGGAACGCTTTGTAAGTAAGTACCCCGGGTTTGTGGCTGTTTTCCTCAGGAAGGCAAGGAGTTTGCAGAGAGCCAGAGCTTGCTGTTCATGGAGACCTCGGCCAGACTCAACCACCAAGTGACCGAGGTCTTCAGCGCCATTGGTGAGTGAGGGCCCCAGGGGGCCCAAGGGTGGGGCCGTCACGGGCTCTGCCCCATCGGGCTTCTTTTCTGACATCCTGGACCCAACAGGATGTCACTAGGAACTGGAAGGTGAACGGGAGGGTCAGGGTCTGAGCTGCATGGCTCCAGGTGAATGTCAGTGAGGCGTGGGGTCCCAGGACCGTGACTTGCAAGGCTGTGCAGAACTGGGGGTTCCCTCATATCACTTCCCCACCCCCTCCCTGTCTGTGCTCACAGCTCGGGAGCTGCTGCAGAGGGCGGAGAGGAAGGAGAACCAGACACGGCAGGGAGATGGCCGGCTGGCCCTAAACCAGGGGCCCACGGGCCGGGCCAAGTGCTGTGCCCGCTAGAGGCAGCCACAGTCACTCCAGGAGGGGCCTCGAGGAGGAGGCCTCCAGCCTGATCCAACTGGTCCTCAATGAGCCACCTCCAGCGCCACGTGGACGGTGGTGCTTGGTACTGCTTCTCCATTAACACTGGCTAATTCCTGGGGGTGCCCAGCAGCCGGCATCTCTCAGAGGAGCCACTTCCCAAAGCCGTGGGAGTCATTCATGAGAGGACGGTGTTTATGGCCTCACCTTCTGCACCCAGACACAGACTGAGTCCCAGTGCCCAGGCCGGGTGCACCCACCCACCCTGGCTGCTCATCCACCCTGCTGCTCCTCACTCCGAGGAATGAAACAGGTCAAAGGGAACAGGGACCTGGGTTTGGGCAAGGCCCACCTGCTTCTGGGAGTGGGGAGAGGACGGAGCAGGCACAGGGGGAGGTGGCAGTGCCAGGGGAAATGGAGTGGAAGTTTTCTAAAAAACAAAAAAAAATTAAACTGCTTTCTATAACCTTGTCTCTGGTGCATTGGCAAGGTGGGCGTTTTGCCGCACACATCCTAGGGGGGCTCCTGGTGAGGGTCTCAGGAGGCAGGTCAGGCAGCAGGCAGTGACAAAGGTGGCACAGGACATCTCTCCAATGTTGACACAGTTACACCAGCCTAGTCACTGGCCTCTTCACTGAGGCCAGGTGATCGCTGTGAGAGGTGAGCCCCAGTGACAGGGGGAGCTGTCAGAGGGGCTGTTTTTGGGGTTGATGTTGCCTCTGGGACTAGGACAAGCAAGTTTGGAATCTTAAATAGGATGTTGTCACCATCTGAAAAGGGTGGCTTCGCTATATTGATGGTAAGAATTGGACAGAGGGACAGATGGACAACTTCCAATCCCATTGGCTTTGAACTTCTTGGCAGTTAAAGGGCACCTGCATTTCTAGGGGCCCCTCCTGTCTGCTTTCTGCTCTCATTCTACCTTTATGGGAACATCGGCCTGGGCCTGAATCTCATATGGGGCTCAGCTGGTGGTGGGCCCTGGCAGGGGGCTGATCATGCCATGGAGGCCTGGCATTGTCCCGGGGGCGGAGCACGCCATGGAGGCCTGGCATTGTATAGGCTCCATCTCAGGGAGGTCACCACAGCATGGCTGTGTCCCTGCCAAAGGTCACGGCCTCCCTCCTAAGTTCTGATTGCTGTTCCCTCGCTCACCCATCAGCCAGGTGCTTGAGTCTCTGCATCATCATACCTGGGCAGGCATTATCCTAATGGCAGGGACTGGGCTCCTGGAAGACCCAGCTTCTGGTCTGGGGAGATGGAAACAGCCCAGGTATCCTGCCATTCAGACTGTCCTGGTGCTTATTCTAAAAGACACTTCATGAGACCTTTCCAGACAAAAGCAGAGCGAATGTCCCAAGACTCTTTCTTATCATGACCTTTGAGAAAAGCTAATGGATAAAGAAAGGGGCCTGATACCTTGGTTATTTGTTTTTAAATGAGGTTTTATTACTTTTGAGAGAGATACATTGATGAGAGAGAAACATTCACAACATCAAACATCAACTGGTTGCCTATTGTGGGGGATCAAGCACACGACTTGGACATGTGCCCTGACCTGTAATCTTGGTGACCTCCTGGGTCAACCACCAAACAACACTGGCCAGGGCTACCTTAGACAATTTTTTTAAAGATAATTTCACAGGTGAAATCTGACAACTTATTCCAATCTAGAGGTCCAGTGCATGAAATTTGTGTACAGGGTTGTGTGTGTCTCTCAGCTCAGCCTGCACCCTCTTCAATCTGGGCTGCTTCTAGGGATGTATGACTGCCTGTTTAGGCCTGATCCTGGTAGTTTCCAGGACTGCTGGCTCCCAACTTCTCACCTGTCTGCCTTCCCGATTGCCCCTAACTGCTACTGCCTGCCAGCCTGTTTGCCCCTAACTGCCCTACCTGTTGGCCTGATCGCCTACAACTGCCTTCCCTTGCAGGCCATCTTGTGGCAGCCATCTTGTGTCCACATGTGGGCAGCCATCTTTGACCACATGGGGTTAGACATCTTGTGTGTTGGAGTGATGGTCAATTTGCATATTACTCTTTATTAGATAGGACAACGGCCTGGTACAAGGGTGGGGAGTAGCTGTTTTGCACTGAAGGGTGTCCCAGATCAGGGTGTGGGGTGGCCTGGGTGAGGGGCCTGTGATGGTTTGCAGGCTGGCTATGCCCTGCCCTGTTTACCCAAGCAAAGGCCCTGGTATCTGGAATTTATTTATCTTCTATAATTGAAACTTTATAGCCTTGAGTGGAGGCCTGGGCCTGCTAGGGTGTGTGGAAAGTTTGGCTTCCTCCATTGCTGGGGAAACCCAGGCCTCTTGCTTGCTCTGTGGCCACAGCTATCTTGGTTGGGTTAATTTGCATACTCATTCCTGATTGGATGGTGGTATGGCTCATGGGTGTAGCAGAGTGATGGTTAATTTGCATATCACTCTTTTATTAGATAGGATGTGTTACAGTTTCTAACTGTAGTTAAGTTGGAGAGTTTTTCATATGATTATTCCCTTTGCTCCCCTGGCCACTAGATGGCGATCTACCATCACTTAATGGACTTATTGCTGCTAGCTTTACCCAGTGACCAGATAAATTTCTATGGAACTAATACAAAAAACATTTTACATAAATGTTAAAGGCACGCTTTAAAATTAAATACCCATTACATTTTGAAGTTATTTATGACATGTTCTTATAAGCTAATATTTTTTTAAAGAATTCTCGTGATTGACCACAGCCTTAGAGCAGAAAACAAGAGAATTCTGTCTGCAATGTATTAATCAATAGCAACCAGGCTGCTCCCAGGTCCCAAGTCTTCACTCCTAAATACAAGGTGTTCAGAGGAATTTCTGATGTTTGATAGACAGGACAGAAGTATGGAAGTTAAGGATGACATTGGTAGGATGCCCTTACATCTATGTCTATTTTACTCCCGTCTTGTCAAACTAGCATTGCTGTGCGAGAATCTATTATTAAAGCGCCCTTGGACTCATTTCCATCAGGCTTCCCCTTCCCCCTGCCAGTGGCTGGGATGCATTGTGGTCAGGAGCCCGGGTACTCCATCACCTGGGATGTGATCTCCCTCTTTCCTCTCCTGTTCCCCAAGAGGCAGGTGGGAATCCACCCTGCATTGGAATCACCTGGCAGCCCTGCAAGCAGCATCCCCTCACCCAACTGAGGCTTTTGTTAAATTGGCTTGTAGCTCTGGTTGGAGGTCTCCCTGGTGAACTCATTATTTGGGCAAGGTGGAGGACTGCTGTGAGGGCAGAGGTTCTCTCTGTCCTTCCTTCTGGGGGGTGTCCAGTGCCTGGTACAGGGTCTGCCACACACCAAGTGCTCAACAAATGTGTGTCCAAAAAAAAAAGATAGGAACTCTTCTCTCCCCCACCTCCCAGAAGTCTAAAGAAAAAGGCCATCTTTCTGAGAAACAGTCTCCATGATGGCTGACACAATATGGAAGGCTCTCTATGCCAGTGTTCACCCAACTCATCTCAGCCCTTCCCAGAACTTGGGGGACGGGGGGAGCAGTGGACCTGGAGCACAAAGAGGGGGAGGAATGGCAATGGGACGGGCAGGCATTCATTGCTCAGATGCTTCAGGATAAACAGTTCCAGGACTTCACTGGGTCCCAGGGAGGCCAGTCTGAGAGCCCACTGATTGCATGCAGCCCAGGAAGCTGCTGCAGCCCTTCTTAGCCTGGGTGTGGACCTGGTTCTCTCAGAGCTGGTGTGTGTGTGCACGCACATGGTGGAGGCAGGAGACACAGAGAGGCTGCTAAATGGCACCTCAGAACAACCCTGCTGACCTGTTTCTATTGACTGTGTCTCCTCTGAGTCCCCTGGAAGAGCCCCCTTTGCCCAGAGGGGTGACCCAGGGACCCATGCTTCTTATAAAATTTACTTACTGTCTAAACTTAGGACAATTTGAGAATCAAAATGTATCTGGCCCAGCCCCGGCCAATATGGCTCAGTTGGTTAAGCATTGTCCCATGCACTGAGAGGCTGCATGCTCGATTCTCAGTCAGGGCACATGCCTGGATTGCAGTCTCCATGCCAGTAGGGGGTGTGCAGGAGGCAGTCAATCCATGCTTCTCTCTCATAAATGTCTCTCTCTCTCTCTCTCTCTCTCTCTCTCTCTCTCTCTCTCTCTCTCTCTCTCTTTCTGCCTCTATCACTAAATTAAATAAAAACATATTTTTAAAAAGTATCTGTAAGGTGTTGAAAAAAAAAAAAAGAAAAGAAAGAAATATCTCCTCTTGAAGACTCCGGCGAGCACGTGTTGAAGGTGTTAGAGAATCACCATGTGCCACCCATAATGTAATTGCTGCTACCGGTGAGAATGTTAGTGGTGCTCACATTCCTGGGGGCTTGGAGAGGACAGGGGGCTGAGCTCTTTGGGAAACTGCAGTCAGACCTGGCATTTGTCCGAGTGGCCCAGATCCCTTCATCAGAAATGATGCCTCAGAAAGCATGGGGAACACCCATACCCACAGGGAGTGACCAAATCCACTTCTCAGGGCGGGGAACACGGGACAGAAGAGCAGGTTAACAACACCACAGGGAACCATCACCTTTGTGTGTTATGCCCAGATTTCAAGATCCCCAAAGACCACCAGGGAGGCGAGTCCGATGCAAAAGCAAAGAGCCTTTATTCAAGCTCGAGCTCCGTCTCTCTGTCTCCAACAACGCAGCAGCAGGATGCAAAGAGCCCCGAGTCTCAGAAGTACAGCAATTTTATAGGGCTTGGGGTTGGGTGGTGGGGTGATGCTCGCATCACTGAGTTGGCTGATTCTGATTGGCTGGGTGAGGGCTAGGGTTCAGTTACACAGACAGAATGCAGTTAGGTTATTTCCCTTGCAATCCCATTGGCTGATTTAAGGACGGGCTGGGTAACTGACACATTCTGTGGTTTCTCTTGGAGAAGGGGTCATCTTGTTCTTCAGAAAGCTGACAGTGTCTGGGAAGGGGCCATGAGACCGAATCTCAAGGCCTGGCCTGATTTCAGCACTGACAACTCTATCTGGGGGATAGTCCACAGCCTCTCTGGAATGGGGCATGCTCAAAAATTCCCACTCTCTACCACGTGGATCATTCTACAAGATGGAAAGTCACTGTCACAACCAATAAAAAAGAGCAGGCATGACCGAGAAATAACGAACTGCAACTGTGGCCGTAGACCGGAGCCTACAAAAAAAGATGACGAAGACTTCCTGGCAACCTTGGGGATCTTTGACTACACGCTAGATGACATTATGGAACTATTAAAATTTGCAGGCATGCTAGTCATCTTGTGATCACGTCGGAGATGGTTCTTATCTGGAGGAGAAACATGCTGAGCTACGTAGGGGGGAATGTCGTGACATTGCAGCTTCCTTCCCAAGCACAGAGAGAAGGGGCTGAAAGTAAACACAGTAATTGCTGTGGAAGCTAAGGGGCGGGTAATCACTTTCAAACATTCTCATATATTTGAAAACTTTCATAATGAGGAGACGTAGAAAACAAAATCGTCTGCCTCTTCATCTCTCTGGGGACAGAAGAAGTCGAGTTTCAGGGCTGCCCTAACAAAGTGTCAAACAACAGAAATGTCCCACGGTCTGGAGCCTGGAGGCCTGGGGTGAGGTGAGGGCTGGACTGGCTCCCCTGGGGCTGGAGAGAAGCTACCCCAGGCCTCTCTAGCTTCTGTTGGTTTCCTGCAACCTCAGTGCTCCTTGGCGCGTGGGACATCACCCTCTCTGCCTCCATATTCTGTGTCCCAATTCCCCCTTTCACAGGGAACCCCCTTACTCCAGTATGACCGCATCTTAACCATTTATGGCAATAACCCTGTTTCCAGGTAAGGACGCATTAAGAGGTCCTGGGGTTAGGATTTCCACATATGGACCCTGGGGGCATAGATCACCCCATCACAGAAGCCCACAACCTGCAATTGTCTGATGTCCAGCCCTCTGGCTTCCCTGTGCCCAGAGGTGCTGAGTGCTGCCCCTGCTGGGCGGGTCAGAGGCAGACCCAGGCTTGAGCCACATCCTATTCACCTTGGGAAGATCCTTCCCTCAGGCCCTCTTGGGGACAGGTCACCCACCACCAGTGACCACTGCTCCATCTGACAAGAAGTGCTCCCTCCCCGTCCCCGTCTCCCCCCGCCGTCCGCCCCCGGCACAGCCCCATCTGGGTGGTCTGGGCCAGCTCTGCTTCCTCTTGCTGGCTGATGAGGCATGGACCTGACTTCTGAAAATTGAGTTGGAGCAGCTGGTCTGGGGTCCTGTTCTGGGTCCTGGACACTGGGTCCTACTGAGCTTAGGTGAGCATGAGTCCTGTGCTCAGGGTGGGCTCTGGAGGTCCTGCCAGCAGGGTGCAGACAGTGCTTCCTGCTGGAAATAAGTGGTTAAACCTGCTCCCCAGCCCTGGATTGCAAGCAGGGCCTAGGGGTGTGAGATTCACACTCACTGAACACCCATCCATGCCAGCACAGCACCTGTGCCCACCGAGCTCGGAAACGAGGTGAGTACTACTGTCTTGGGGTATTCAGATGTGGAAATTGGGGCTCAGGAAGGTTAAGGGGCTGAGTCTCCCCTCTCCCAAAGCAAGTTCCATCTGAGGCAGGACAGGGACACCCCGCGATCTGAAACAGGTAGCAAAGGGACACAGTGTGGGCAGAAAGCGATCTAGGTTCGATCTCCCTGCTGCTGATTGAAAACAAGCAACTCAATGCTTTTTCTGCTCCAGAGTACAAACCACCAAAGGAGGACAAAGGAGGCCGGAGAGAGGGCGGGGCGAGAGGGGCGTGGCCTGAGAGAAGGGCAGGACTGAGAGAGGGGCATGGGCTGAGAGAGGGGCGGGGCTGAGAGAGGGTGG
>PVJN01033819.1:0-23174 GCA_004026805.1 Lasiurus borealis | reverse complement strand
GCGTCGAGCACATCTGGGCCTTCGTCCTGAAGAAGCACAGGATAAAACACGAGGACACCCCCGTAGTGGTCACTGAGACCCCCCTGAAGTGCGCTATGGACCGAAAGAAGACCCTGGAGGTAAGGCCTTCTCGGGGCTGCTCTCCCCAGGAGCGGGGAGCAGCCTGCACTTGGTGTGTGGACAGGATTGGCCACCAGGCGCTCTTCTTTCTTTTCTTCTTTTCTTTCAAATATATTTTACTGATTTTTTACAGAGAGGAAGGGAGAGGGATAGAGAGCCAGAAACATTGATGAGAGAAACATCCATCAGCTGCCTCCTGCACACCTCTTACTGGGGGATGTGCCTGCAACCAAGGTACATGCCCTTGACCAGAATCAAACCTGGGACCTTTCAGTCCGCAGGCCGACACTCTAGCCACTGAGCCAAACCGGTTTCGGCAGGAGCTCTTCTTTCTGAATCATTTGCCCCACAAATGTTTTCTGAGCTCTCACGTGTGCCCGGCATTGGGCATCAGGGACTCACGGAAGCTCTTCCCACAGAGAGAGACAAGGCAGGAAAAATGCTCTAGAAGGGGTATGACTGGGAGACACAGGACATTTGGTTATATTCACAGATAAGATTCTGAGGGAGGACTTGACCATGAAGATGTTAACAAAATGGAATTCCAGAGAGTGATCAGTTCTATAAACAAATTTAAGTGTGGTGAGAGTGGACTGGTGAGGATCGGAAAACCTCCTTTAAAGAGGGTGATCAGGGAGGGCTTCTCGTAGGAGGAGCAGGTTTCAGCTAGTGAGGCTGGAACCCAGTGAACGGGGCAGGAGTAGTAGGGAGAGTGGCAAGAGGGAGACAGAAAGGTGAGGTTGGCAGGGGCCGGTGCTGGCAGGCTTGGTAAGCTGCAGGAAGCACTTGAATTTCACTTTGAATCAAGGGTTGACAAACTACCGCTGATGGGTCAAATCTGGCCCAGCATCTGTTTTGATAAAGTTTTATTGGCACATGCTCAGGCCCACTCATTCGCATATCATCTATGGCTGCTTTTATTACAACAGCAGAGTCGAGTAGCTGCATCAGAGATTGTGGGTCCCATAAAATATTTACTGCTGTAGGTTTGCGAGGCAAAATACACGATACCTAGTTATACTGGGATCTCAGATTAACAAGGACGAATGCTTTAGTATAACAAAGTATGCCCCAAACATTGCGCAGGACATACTCACACTGAATCATTCTCTGTTGTTTATCTGAAATTCAGATTGAACTGGGCATCTTACATTTTTATTGGCTACACCCGGCAGTCCCTCTAGCCCAGTGGTTCTCAACCTTCCTAAGGCCGAGACCCTTGCATACAGTTCCTCATGTGGTGGTGACCCCCAACCATGAAATTTTGCTACTGTTATGCATCGTGATGTAAATATCTGCATTTTCCCATGGTCTTAGGCGACCCCTGTGAAAGGGTCGTTCGACCCCTAAAGGGGTCGCGACCCACAGGTTGAGAAACACTGCTCTAGCCCTTTACAGAGGATGCTTGCTGACCCCTGCTCTCACTGCACAGGAAGCCCTGAGTTTTAAGTGGGGGAGTCACATTACCACTGCAGGAGCTCCTGCGTCTCTGCAGGGGTCTAGTGTTCTGGGGGCAGGGGGGTGGGCAGCCGCTAGTCGCTTGAGGACATACATCTGTGTGCTGCCTTCATGTGTGAGAACTGGGCGTGGCCTGGTGCTGCATACAACAGAAGCGGGTCAGAGCCCCTCGTTCCGGGAAAATACCGCGTGTGCCAGTCTCCTCTCTCCTTGCAGATCATGTTCGAGCTGCTGGACGTCCCGGCCCTGCTCCTGGCTGACCAGATGGAGATGTCGCTGTACGCCTCCGGCTTCCTGACCGGCGTGGTGGTCGATTCCGGCTGCGGCCTGACCCGAGTGCAGCCTTTCCACCTGGGCCGCCCCATCCGGCCCACCGGGAAGGTCCTGGAGTTCGGCGGCCAGGATCTGTCCGACTACCTCCTCAAGAGCATCTTCAAGGAAGACAGCCAGGTGAACAAGCTGTTCCAGCTGCAGACGGTGGACACCATCAAGATGCGGAAGTGCTACGTGCCGCAGAACCTGGCGGAGGCGCTGGACTACCGCCAGAACCTGCCCAGCGGCTACGACGACAACAACAGCTACCTGCTGCCGGACGGCACCTCCGTGGAGCTGACCCCCATGCAGCGGCTGGCCCCCGAGATGTTCTTCAGCCCGCAGGTGTTCGACCAGGCCACGCCCAGCGTCTCCCAGGCGGTGCTGGAGTCCATCAAAGCCTGCGACGCCGCCCTGTACCCCCAGCTGCTCTCGCACGTGATAGCCTGCGGGGGGAACACCCTCTACCCGGGCTTCACCCGCCGCCTGTTCATGGAGTTGGCCACGCATTACACCGCCTGCCCCGACGCCGCCGTGTGCAACAGCAGCAAAAGGAACTTCAGCGTCTGGCTGGGGGCGTCGGTCGTGGCTCATCTGTCTACTTACAAGTCCGAGTGGATGACCAGGAAGGAGTACGATGAGAAATAGAAGCACAGGCCTGTTGGCCTGCCCCCGGGGGGGCTGGGGATGGGGTGGTGGGAGGGGGGATGACCCGGCTCTCCTCAGATGGGCACTGGCGCATTAATTTCAGGGAAAGGGACTGGGCCGGGCTGGGGTTGGCTGGCATTGGAATTCTGAGCTCATGCGGGATGTTTTTTTAAGTAAGTTCTGGGGTTTTATCTTGCTTCGAAAATGGGGTCCAACCCGTGGGAGCAGAGGGTGTCACCCCGGGGAGCCCTGCAGGGGCAGTTTCCCCAGGGGTGAGCTGTTTGTTACTGGGATGGGAGCGGCCAGCTGCCATCCCCATGCCTGATAGCCATGGGTTGTCCGTTCTTTTAGTAGAGTAGGTTTTAACGGGGGCAAGAGAGAGGTATTTTGTAGTAGCGGGAAGGGAGGGTGAGGCTGGGGAGAGTGGAAGTTTCTAGTCCCTCGCACTCTGGCCAGGAGGAGGGAGCGCCCTTCCCCAAGGCCTTGTTTTCTAAATGCAAATAAACCACTTGTTTGGAACCAGTGGTAGCTTCTGTGGTGAATGGGGGTCACGTGGTCAGTTCGGTGGGGAGACATAGGGAATAGGGGTCTATGAGAACCAGGGTGGGGCGAGGGGAGCCTGTGGCCAGTGGTGACCCCTGAGCAGAATGGGCAAGAGCCTGGAGCCTCTTGTTCTTCCTCTGCCACATTCTTCCTCTCCATTCATCCCAGATGTTTCATTATTACTATTATTTTAAATCTATTTGTATTGATTTCAGAGAGGAAGGGAGAGGGAGAGAGAGAGAAACATCAATGATGAGAGAATCGATTGGCTTCCTCCTGCATGTCCCACACTGGGGATCAAGGCCGTAACCAGGGCATGTGCCCTGACTGGGGATTAAAATGTGTCCTCTGGGTTAATAGGTTGACGCTTGACCACTGAGCCACACCAGCCAGGTCCAGATGTTCCAATATGGATATTGGGTAAGCTGACCTACCACATCTGTCCCATGGAAGAGGAGAAATTTGAACCCAGGTCCCATATTTAAGTTCATATTTAAATATTTAAGTTCATATTTAAGTTATATGTTACCTACAGTGCGAGAGTCCCTTCCCAGGGTCCTGGACCCTGTTAGAACTGTTGCCCTGAGAGGCGAAACGTGTGATTTTTCTACCCTCTAATGACAGCTGCTTTTGGGTGGCAAGCAGGTGTTGATATAGAGAGCCGTAATCTTTGTGCTCCCGAGCCTTAAACAGCAGGAGCGGGGAAGCGCAGAAATGGGTCCGAGGGATCAGAGGGAGCTGGGCAAGGGGTATCTTTTTCCTTATTTAGCTCTGGGCAACTGTCATCAGAACTCTCTTTCTCATTTCATTCTGAATGTAACATTTAACCTTTCAGTCCAAGCATCAAATCTGGCTTCCTGGTGTATAATTATGAACTTTTCTTCGCGTTCTCTCCCTCCTTCCCTACGCCGAAAGCTTTTAAAACTCTCTCGCTGGGTATCATCTCTCTCCTTCCACTCTCCAATTAAATTAAAAATAGCAGCTCCACGGGGCTGTGCGGGGCCATCAACCTAAGGCGGAACTTCTGGCACGCCAGGCCTGGCAGCTGCTCAGAGCGGGGGGGGGGGGAGCTTCTCCTCCACCAGGGGTCTGGGGCTGCCTGCCAGGGTCAGCCAGGTGCAGGGGGTGGGAGGCAGGGTCTTGGCAGCTGGGGATGGAGGGCTGGATGGGGCTGACAGAGGGGACAAACAGAAGGGCCCTTAGCTAGGCCATTCCTCGTCCTGCCAGTTTCTGCTGCCAAGGTGGGGGCTTGGCACTCGTCTTTGTGTTTGGGTTGGCTTTGGATGCCCAAGTGCCCTGACATAACTCTGGTAGAAGTGTTAGGTTCTGCTGATGCAGGGAACCAAGTCAGCGTTAATACCAGAAGCCTCCTGGCTCTAGAAGAGACTTCCATGGTTTCTCCCACCATTAGGTCCCCTTTCCTGTGAGAGGCAGATGGTGAAATGGACCAGGGCTGGGGCTGAAGCCAGATTGTCTGGATCAGCATGCTTGCTGTGTTGCTTTCTGGCTCTGTTGCCTTGGGGGAGGCTACTTAACCTCCTGTGCCTCCGTTTTCCCATCTGTAAAATGGGCCTAATAAAGATGCCTGTCTCATGGTGGGTTTGATGATTATCATATGAAACCACATATTGAAAACATATTGAGTTAACATATTGAAAATACTTAGCAAGTGCTAGATACATAAGGGTTCACTATTATATTATTTATAACATCAGCCTCCGTTGAACAAGTTCTTAGGCAAAACCCGGCTCTTCTGTTTATTTTTACCTGCTCACATGCAGATAGGTACTAGTGATTCAAAATAAATAAAACAGCTGAGACTGGTTTGGCCCAGTGGATAGAGCGCCAGCCTGTGGACTGAAGGGTCCCAGGTTCGATTCTGGTCAAGGGCATGTACCTTGGTTGTGGGCACATACCCAGTAGGGGGCGTGCAGAAGGCAGCTGATCAATGTCTCTCTCTCATCGATGTTTCTAACTTTCCCTCTCTCTTCCTCTCTGTAAAAAATAAATAAAAACATATTTAAAAAAAACACAACAAAATGAACAAACCACCATGAAGTGCTAGCTTACTGTCCAGGATGAAGCATTGCAGGGTACAGTGGTACCTCGAGATATGAGTGCCCTAACATATGAGATTTTTGAGATATAAGCCGTTGAGCGAGCGATTTTTGCTTTGAAATACGAGCAACATTTGAGATATCGCGTGGATCGGCCGGGTGCACATGACCCACCAGTTTACCTAGACTTGAGTGTCTCATAGTTTCCCACGTCTCAAGGTTATGGAACGAATTAAACTCGTATCTTGAGGTACCACTGTAATTTCTTTCCTGTCTGAGTGATGGGGCCGAAGCACATTCCATTAGCAGAGCTAGCACAGGGATGGAGAGTGGCTGGCTACAGGAGAGGTGGTCAGCCAGAGTCTTCCTGAGGAAGTGATGCCTGAGTGACCCAGGCCAGAGGACCAGGACTTCGCACATACTGTTCCTTTTCTTTGAAATGCTGATCCTTGTCACCAGCTCCACATGGGGGCGTTAAATAGATAGGGCATTTAGAATGTCGGGAGAGTGCGGGCAGTAGGGAGAAGGGACAGATGAAGGTGGAGGTAAGTAGGTGCCATTCTGGAAGGACATTGAGTGTCATGCCAAGAAGTGAACACTTCATCCTCAAGGTGATGGGGAGGCCTCTTGGAAGTGTAAGGAGAGTCGTGACATCACCTGAGGAATTGGAGCTCTGGGCGGAGCTTGGAGGACGGCCCAGAGAGAGACCAGGCCAGAGCAATAACATAAATCACGAGAACATGCATTCCATTAGACTCCAGGCTAAATATTCTGCATTGTTCGGGACGTGTGCCTCCCTGCCGCCTTAGACTGGAGATTTGGTGTTGGTAACTTGTCAGTTTTAAATCACTTGGCCTGGATGGTGGCAGGAGAGGTAGCTGGGAATGTGGGACTTGGGAGAGGGGTTGCCACATGAGAGAGTGAAATAACTTGGTAGTGAGGGCAAGTCCTGTGCGGCCCTGGCTGGGAGTCTGTGCTCTTCTTTCAGCACTGCAAACCCTGGACAGCTCCCGGCTTCTCACTTCCTTCTGCCCCTGCATGACCACCTGTTCCAGGAAGTCCCTCCTGCTGAGAAAGGGGGAGCCCTGGCTGACCGGACAGAGCTCTGGTGTCAGAATCAGACACCTGGGGGGCTTGGACTCTGCTCCCCACTTTGCATGCTGTACTGCATGGGGCAAATAACCGCCCCTTTCTGGTCCTCTTGCCTCATCTGCAAAGTGTTCATTAATAGTATCTACTGACTTTTCCACCGCTGAGAAGGGGCTGAACGTCACTTATCCATGCAGTGAGTACAGTGGTACCTCAAAATACGAGTTTAATTCATTCCGTAACCTTGAGGCGTGGGAAACTATGAGATGCTTGAGTCGCGGTAAACTGGTGGGTCGTGTGCAGCCAGCCGATCCGCGCGATTACTCCTATCTCAAATGTTGCTCTTATTTCAAAGCAAAAATCACTCACTCGACGGCTCGTATCTCAAAAATCTCATATGTTAGGGCACTCGTATCTCGAGGTACTGCTGTATTATTAGGCACCTCCTCTGTGCTGAGCCCTTTCCGAGGCTCTGTTAAATCGGAGCATATTCATAAAGTTGCTTAGCACCGTGTCTGCTGTATAGTAGGTGCTCAATAAGGGTTAATATTCTCCCGGAGCCACTCTTTTGCAGCACGTCAGGATTAAAGACTCAAGCAATCAGCCACGCAGACTCACAAAGCACAGCCCCAAAGCTTTCACTTGCTGCCTGCAAAGGTTCCTTTTCATCCTGCTCTTTTGATGAACTTTTCCACCAGGTCTCAGCCTCTTGATATACAAGTGCTCTCAGGGTTTTTTTTTTTTTTTTTTTTTTTTTTGGTGTTTTTAAAAAGGCCCTAATATCAGAGTGTGAGAGGTGGGTCTGACTCTTTAATGAAGACAGAGTTCACTGGCCTTGCCCACATTCAGGCCACTTCTCCAGATGTTCCAGAGAGAGACCGGTGCTGAACCCAGGAAGAATGACCTTGGGCGGAGACGCAGATTCATTAGACAAGTGTTCCTGAATCCTGCTGGGCGTGCGGTGTCTGCCCGGGACTCAGAGGACACACCTGAGTCCTGCTGCCCAGATTCAATGAGGAGTGAACTTGACCCCAGGGAGGTAGGGAGACAGCCCGGCCCCCTCCCCTGTATTGTGGGGTCATCATCTTCGTCCAGATCTCTGGGTCAGCAATCCAGGTTCCTGGGGGTTCCCAGGGAGCCCCGGGCACTGCTCCCGCTGGAGACATTCATCTGGGGGAGGGGGTTGGCTGTAATCCGTGTTTAATTTCTCCAGGGCCTCCCTTATAAATCCTATAACTCTACCAGTCAAAACATGACTAATTCGAGCGCGGCTGCCCCCACCTGAGAGTAGAAAGCCCTGTGCATTTTTTGCTGCCTTTTATCACCACTAATGAAGCCTTGGCAGCTGGAATTTAGCTGCCGTGGGTGTTTTTTGGGGGCATGTGGATTTCTCCCCTTCCCCCCACAGGATTGCCATAGAATAAATGCCTGTTTGCTGGGCTGGTTTTCGACCAGTTTTGTAATATCCTCGGCCTGAAAAGCCGGGGGTTTGGGGGGAGCTTGCAGGGAAGGGGCCACGGAACTCAGGGTTAATTGAGCCTTTGGTGATTCCGACAAGGGCGGGACGCTGTGTGCATTATGAGGAAAAGAATGAGTTCGTTGAAAGCAAACAGTGCAAAATTGCAGGTGTGGTGTTCAGCCTGCCGATGGGAGTGGCATTCTGGGCGCGTTCCCTCACCCGGCCGGTGGGACTGTCGTTGGGAGAGTGGGCTGTGCAGGCAATGAATCTGTGTGCCAGTCGCTGCTTCCCCTAACTAGCTGTGCAGCCCTGGGCGATTTACTGAGCCTTTCTGTGCCTCAGTTTCCCCAGCTGAGCAGCCTTCAGCCCTGACAGTACCACAGGGTTTTGTGAGAGTGTGCACTTGGCAAAGGGCCTGGCCCATCAGGGGGCCCTCCAAAGCTGGGGGAAGGGAGAGGGAGGAATCCCCTATGGTCTCATCATTTTATCTACCATCGTAGTCATTACATAGTCACTAAAAGTGCTCCCTGAGGGCCTTGCTAACAGCGTTAGTCTATTGTCTTTGGAATAAACTAACAGCCTGGCTTTCATCTCTAAAAATAGTGCCTATTTCCAAAGGCCAGGCCCTCCACGTGGATGGAGTAAGGGAGGTCTCACTGCAGGTAAGAATGGGGCTCCTGTGGTGGCTTTGCCCCAGGGGGTCAGCGAGGGATGTGGATTAAGAGGGTGGGTGTGGAGGGCTGGGCCTGCCTCATAGGAGAAAGGGGGAAGGAGGAGGTAGGTCTGCATGGTGCGCCTGGCAGGGACCGTCCAGGGAATGAGACTGGTCAGCAGGGAATTGTAAGGGCCAAAGGAGCAGTTATGGAGACATGAGTTCCTGTCTCTTTCTAGCTGTGTGGCCACCGGATGACTGTTTAGTGTCTCCGAGCTTCAAACTCCTCATCTGTAAAATGGGACTCTGGCTAGCACCTGTCCGATGGTGTGTAGAGGGTTATTTGAGCTAAAGTACGCAAAATGCTTAGCACAGTTCCTGGCACTTAATCGATGCCCAGTGAATGTTGGCTGCTATTATCGTTGTGAATGTGGTAATTATTGTTAATCTTTTCTGTTGGGGGGATTGTTGGCATCGACAGCCACAGTGGCTCTGGGGCTACTGGCCGCGCTGGAGGCTGAGTTAGCTGCAGCGTAGAAGTATCTTGCCAGGCGTCAATGGTCCCTGTGGGAAGGCCGGATGCCCCAAGAGTTTCCCAGCACATCTCCGACCTGGCTCAGCAGAGCTGGCCTTTCTTCTCTGGCACACACCTGCCCTGAGGTGGTTAACGGTTTCAACGTGGAAAGAAATTCCCTTCTTCTAGTTTCCAGTGGATTGGAGTCAAAAGAGGATGATGCCTGGTCGGCGTGACTCGTGGTTGAGCATCAGCCTATGTGAATCAGGAGGTCATGGTTTGATTGCTGGTCTGGGCACATGCCCAAGTAGGGCTTGATCCCCAGTCGGCGGGGGAAGGGGTGTGTGTGTGTGCAGGAGGCAGCAGATCAATGATTCTCATCACTGATGTTCCTCTCTCTTTCTCCCTCTTCCTTCCTCTCTGCAATCAATAAAAATATATATTAAAAGAGAGAAAGAGAGAGTATGTCAATGTCAGCCAAGAAAGTCACTCAACATAACTATTGACCTGGTGACCAAGACCTTGAAAGTCAGGTTCTACCTTGGATAAGCCGGAGTGGCAATAAATAATCCTTCTACTGTCTCTGACTTCAAAATACACCCAGCAATAGCCACGTCTCACCCATTCCCGGCTGCCACTGCGGGCCGTCAGCTCTCACCTGGTTCCTGCAGGGGCTCCCACCTGCCCACGGGCTTCCAGCTTCGCCTCCCAGGCAATTTCTTCTCATCGCCCGTGCTGGCCCGTCAACGGTGATGTCACATGACTTGTAGCTTAGAAAGGCCCCTCATCTCACTCAGAGTAAGAGCTGAGGTCCCCAGTGCGTCCTAGAAGGCCTTGCTCGGGGCTCCTGCTGCCCTCTGAGCTCCCCTCTCCCTCCCTCACTGCCCTCCCGCCCCACTGGCCTCCCAGGGTCCCCCATGGTGCCAGGTGTGCTCGCATCCAGGCCTTTGTCCTTGCTGTTCCCTCTGCCCGGAGCACCTTCCCCAGCCATCTGCTGGCTCTTTGATTCTTTGGCTCTGCTCAAGTGCCACCTACTAGAGAGGACTTCGCTGACCCCCACACTCCACATGAAAAACCAACAGCCCCAAACTCCTCTCTTCCCTCTCCCTGCTTCACTTTTTATTGATTTTTCACAGAGAGGAAGGGAGAGGGATAGAAAGTCAGAAACATCGATGAGAGAGACATCGATCAGCCACCTCCTGCACACCCCCTACTGGAGATGTGCCCGCAAGCAAGGTACATGCCCCCGACCGGAATCGAACCCGAGACCTCTCAGTCCGCAGGCCGACGCTCTGTCCACTGAGCCAAACCAGTCTCGGCTGCTTCACTTTTTAAAACATCAGCTTGTCTCTCCCCTGGGATGGAAGCTCCAGGAAGACAAGACTTGGTGTTCTTCCCTGCTGTGTCCCCGGTGCCTAGAGCAGTGCCAGCACAGAGTGCCCGTTCAGTGTTTGTTGAATGAATGAAGGATTGAATCTTCCTTCCCCGAGAGCACTGCAATGTACAGAGAAGGGCCAGCCAGCTCTTCCTTCTCTCCTGAGGACCGAGCAGAAGTGTATGACTCCGGCATCAGGCAGGACTCATGTAGGCTAGCTGCCTGCAGAGTTTCCTGGCATTGAGTGAGTGCAATGGCATGGTCCTGTGAGCGCATTGATCGAACTGGCTTTCTTAGAGATTTGAGGGCCTCTCGCCGGCAGGATTATGTATTAGGGAGCTGCCGGGTAGAACTTCCTGCCGTGGGCAGGTGGGCCTGATTAAAGAGGCAACGAAGAAGGCCAGAGAGGCGACAGTACACGCAAGGTCGCCCACTTATCAGGGCCTCCTGATTTGACAACACTTGCTTCCTTTTATGGAGCACCTACTATGTGCTGGGCAGTGGAGATTCACAGATGAAGGGCTCCTGTCCACCAGGGGCTCACTGTCAAGCTTCCCATCTTGACCCCATTTTTTAAGGCTCACACCCTTCCTACCAAATGCTGGAATGTTCCAAAGGCAACCACCTTCCTCCACCTCACACCGCTTCTACTGGTCCCTCTCTCTCCCTTCCCCTTCAGCCTGGCTCCAAGCACCTTCCCCTGCCCAGCTTAGTCTCGTTAGACAGGAGACCGAGGTCCCACATCTGGGTTCACCGTGAGCCTTGGTGTTCTCACTCATCGGCGAGGATGGGGAGACACACCGCACCATTACCGGGGAGACAGTGAGCAGTGCCCATCACAGCCCCGGGCCTGTTCTAAGCGGCCAGTGCAGAGCTTGCAGGGAGCCGGTAATGGCCTGTCCTCTGGGGTCAGGGAGCCCGGGTTCGAATCCTGACTGTCGCCCTCCATCACTGCGACCTTGGACGGGCCACTTGATCTTTCTCTGCCTCATCTGCAAACTGGAGCTCAGTCTGCCTGATGGGGCTGCGGAAAGCCCAGAGCACACATGCCTTCGTGGAATAAACGTGTTGTCTCACTCTTTCTGTTTATAGGAAAAAAGGGTGGAGCCTGGCCAGTTTGGCTCAGTGATTGAGCATCGATCTGTGAACCAGGAAGCTTCAGGTTTTGATTCCTGGTCAGGGCACATGCCTGGATTATAGGCTGGATCCCCAAAAGGGGGCGTGCACTTATTTCTCATAATTGATGTTTCTCTCTCTCCCCTTCTCCCTTCCTCTCTGAAATCAATGAAAATATATTCAGAAAAGAAAAGAAAAAAGGGTAGAATGCCAGAGAAGGGACTAGGAGAGGCAACGTCTCTTCCGGCCCCCTCAATGACAGATGGAGAAACTGAGGCCCAGAGCGGCGGAGCAGAGATGTGTGTTGCTGACTCCCAGGCCTGCCTCTCTCCTCAGCCCCACTGTCACCGCGTCTCCTCTGCCCTCCAGGATGAGTCACACGGCATGTGACGGCATCCTGCCTGCCTCATGTGACACTCCTGTCGCAGACACGCCACTGTGATCTTCACTGGGGAGGAGAGTCAGCCTCTGGTTCCACGAAACCCAGTTCTTTCCCCAAAATGAGAAAAAAAAAATGCCTTCGATACGCCTTGTGCCGCAACCACCCCTAATCTGCAAACCCCGTAATTCTCTGGCCGACTCCTGGGCCAAGATTTAGTGACGGCGGTGGTAGCGAGGTCTCGCATTACTGAGCCTTCATTACTTTCACAAAATATGTTCGGGTGGGTTCACCCGCAGCTGTAAAGCGCCGTCGTAAATAATTAAACTCCACTTGTCAAGGGGACGGAAAGGGGGCTGGTGAGAGCGTAACACACTGTGCAGGGAGCACTGGGCTGGGAGGTGGGGGTCTGGGGTCCCCCGGGGCTTCTAGCCTCGGTGATCGTGGCCAGCCACCTCCCCTCCCTGGGCCTCAGCTTCCCCGTGTGCAGAGGAGGAGGTTGGAGCATTTGTCTGCAAGGTCCCCACCAGCTCTCAGTCTGCAATGAGCTCCTGTGAGCTTGCATTTTGGGGAGGATGGTTCTAGGCCTCCCCCTATGCCTTCGTTCTATGCCTCCTTCCGTGTACCCAGATTCCAAGCGCTCTGTCACACCCTTGGGACACGGAAGGACACGGTACAGCCAGCCTCAGCTCTAGACTCTCGCAGTTCTGGGGAGAAAACCGCCAGGAAACTGTGTATGACACTAGGGAAGCCCAGAGCCCTGTGGCAGCTGCTGGTCCTGGAAGGCTTCTTGGAGGAGGTGCTGTTGGGCTCCTTTGGGAGGAAGGGTGGGGGTTAGACAAGGCCGGGCATTGAGGCAGAAGAAACAGCCTGTGCCAAGGTGCAGAGAAGAACCAGAGTTAGAAGGCTGGCTGCCAGTTGCATCAAGAATGGAAGGTGAGCCTGGCCAGCTTGGCTCCATGGTTGAGCATTGACCTATGAACCTGGAGGTCATGATTTGATCCCCGGTCAGGGCATATACCCAGGTTGTGGGCTCCATCCCCAGTGTGGGGTGTGCAGGAGGCAGCCGATCAATGATCCTCTCTCATCACTGATGTTTCTCTCTCTCTTCCCCTCTCCCTTTCTCTTTGAAATCAATAAATATATATGTATTTTCTTTTAAAAAGAATGGAAAGTTCCCAGGAGGTGGGTGGGGGATGGGAGTGAATCTGGGTCCCTGGCTGGGGAGTGTGCCTTTGTCTCCAGGTGATGGAGCTCCCATGGTTCTGAGCCTCAGCCTGGGCATCCAACCTGGGCAAAGAGGTGTGGAGTTTAGGAACGTTTGCCCCTTGCCCTGGCCGCTATGCCCTTTAGTCTTCCTTCCTGGAACTTGGTAGAATATCTGAGTCAAACCCAACAGCCTGGGGGCTTAGGCAGCACCGTTTTATTCTCTCATAGCAGCGGTTCTCAACCTGTGCGTCGCGACCCCTTTGGGGGTCAAATGACCCTTTCACAGGGGTCGCCTAAGACCATCGGAAAATGCAGATATTTACATCACGATGCATAACAGTAGCGAAATTTCATGGTTGGGGGTCACCACCACATGAGGAACTGTATGCAAGGGTCTCAGCTTTAGGAAGGTTGAGAACCACTGCTCTCTGGAGGTTAGAAGTCCAAAGTCAAGTTGTTAGCAGGTTGCTCTCCTCTGAGGCCTCTCTCTTTGGCTTGCAGGTGGTGCCTTCTCTATCCTCACCTGGTCCTTCTGTGCCTGCCCCCTGGTGTCTGTGTGTCCTAATCTCTTCTTATAAGGACACCAGTTAGATTGGATTAGGGTCTCCCTACCCACCCCCCAGGACCTCGTGTTAGCTGAATCACCCCCACCTGCAGCTCCCTTGGCTCCTCCTGGGGTGCTCCACCTTGGTCGTTCATCTCTAGCTGCTTTGTCATTATTAGGTTTGATCAAATAATTGAATTAATCCCCCTCCCCAAGGAACTGATCTTTAGGCCACATCACAACGGACATTCTCTTTCGATCAGACCACATTCCATCTCCCCTCCGACTTTCCCAGAATCCAGACCTGCCCAGAGTCCTTTAAACCCTCTGACTCCCCATCCCGGGGCCCTGATGCCATTTCGGGCTGAGCCATCTGGTTTGCAGATGATCTCATGGATTCATGAGATGATGATGGATTCATCATCTCTCCCCACTTCGGCCCTGTGCGTGCCTCCTTTGGCAGCCCTAACGTGATGAGGTCTCGCGTCACTGCTGTGCCCCCACTGCCCGAGCTCCCAGGAACGCAGCTCTAGCTCTCCAAGTGGTCTGGCTGCAAACCCCGTCCCTGGGCTTGAGGGAACGGCAGCCCCCTGCTTCTCTCTTGGTAGAAGGGGCTCTCAGAATTTCATCAGCCCTCCCCCAAACTCCCTTCTTCATCTCCAGCCCCCTCCTGGCCTTTCTAACCCCCTTTAAGCGTGATAAGCTAAGGGCTATAATCCTCATCAACGCTTTTGCAAATCCTGTTTGGGGGGGGCGGGGTCTCACACCTCATCTTGGCATACAGGCAAGCTTGGGATCTATTGTCTGAGCCTCATCCAGAATTGAGACCAAAATCGTCCCATTTTAACATCCATTTTACACAATCATATCTCAAGCGGTCCCACCTCAGGATCTTTGCACATGCTGCTCCCTCTTCTTCTCACTAAATATGTGTCCCCAGATTCCCACTTACCTGAGGCCTGGTTTAATGACCTCAGTGATGTCACCTTGTCAGGTACTTCCCAACCCCAGCTGGTTGCACTATCAAACCATCCTGCTCTTTCCCCCTCTGTAGACTACCGACCAAGACCTGAGGTGATGTTTGTTTGCTTGTTGACCGTCTGTCTCCACTCCCTCACTCCTTCTCCGTTGACCTTGGCACCCCAGCTCCTGCACGCTGGGTCTGCTTTGTTCACTGTCCCCGGGGACGGTGGCCTGGCACAAAGCTGGTCCTCAATGAGGATACCTCGGCTGACCTGTCCAGTCCCTCTGATCCATCAGTGCAAAGGGGCCCACAGTGGGGCTTGTAAGATTAGATCGAGGCGTTGGGACATCCCCAAGGGGCTGAGGTAACGGGCTCAGAGCTCTGTCCATGTCTGAGGAGGGTGGCGAAGGTGTCTCTCTGGTCAGAGCAGCATGAGCCAGCCTGCTCGGTGTCCCCTGGGTCCTCTGGGACACTGATGAGCTGAGTGCGGAACCCAGAGGCTCCGACGCCAACTGGGAACTTGAGGGCCCGGGAAGGTGGCTGTGAATGTCGAAACAGGAAGGAACGGGGTGACGTGGACAGGTGCCGGTGAATTGCTGACCATTCTCCTGCCCAGGTAGAGACCACATAGGAGTGAGAGGAGGCTCAGGTATAAGGGGGCGTGGTGGGGGTGGTCAGGTGGGGGGAAGAAGTGGAGGCCCCCCCCCTCCCAGGGAGAACCAGCTGCCTCTGCAGGCTGGACCGCAGGGGAGGCTGATCAGACTAGAGATGGGACAGCAGGGAGGGAGGTGGTGGGCAGAGGGAGCCAGTTTAGACCCAGAAGAAGGGGCTGGAGACATATTCTACTCAGGAGCCAGGTCCCTAGTCTCCGCTCCCCCTGGCTGGCTGAGCTCCAACCCACGGGGAGGATGGTGGCCTTGTGAGTGACCGGGGACACACTCAGAACCCAGCATCAAACTCAGACAGTTCCCGTTTGTCCTAATCTTCATGAGACCAAACCTTTATTTATTTTTTGTTTTTTAAATATATTTTATTGATTGTTTACAGAGGGGAAGAAAGAGGGATAGAGAGAAACATCCATGAGAGAGAGACATTGATCAGCTGCCTCCTGCATGCCCCCTACTGGGGATGTGCCCACAACTAAGATACATGACCTTGACTGGAATCAAAGGTCACATATGCTGGGACCTTTTAGTCGGCAGGCGGACGCTCTATCCACTGAGGCAAACCAGCTTTGGCAAGACCAAAACTTTAAATGAGGCCCTTTACAGGGTGGGGAATGGAGCAGCTCTGCAGCTGTTCATTGAGCAGCTACTATGTGCTCGGTGCTGCACCAGCCACCACCTTGCAGGGAGGCCAGGCGGGTGTGGGGGGAGGTGCCTGCAGATCCGCCCAGGCACACGGCAGCCCTGCCTGAGCACAGGCCACTTGATGTGCCCAGGGGTCCGTGCTCCAGGAGGGACCTTCAGCCAGCAGGGCGGGGACCGGGGGCCTTGGTCATAGCTGACCTGTACCTGAATTTTCGTCTTTGAGGGGAACTAAGGTGGCTGGGGGAAAGGGGAAGATTCCCTAAGAGGCAGGATTTCAAAGAGCCCTCACTGACCCCAAATCCGGGGCTCGGCCCCCCGCAGGGGCTGGATGGTTAACACCATGTGTGTGTATTAAAGGGGAAGGAGGAGTCTAGCCAGGCGGAGGGCATCGGCCGGCAGCTGTGGCATGAGAGTGGGAGGGCCGCCCAGCCTGAGCCCTGCAGGTGGGAACGTGGAGTTAAAAGCCTGATTGCCAGGGAAGCGCCTGGAGCCAGCCCTCCCGGCACAGATGCTGCAATTAGAGGATTGGACAGCGTCTCTGCAGAGATGAGGCTACGGGAGGGAAGGAAGCGGTTCTGTCGGGGGCCTTTCTTGAGGGTGAAAGCAGTCGGCAGCGTGTAATTCCTCCAAGTAAATCATATATTTAAGTGAGTTAGGGTGCGGATGCAGCAGGTGCCTGCTCACATATGCAAATTAGGAAGAGGCTGGGCCCTCCTATCTGGAGCACCTGTTGGGGTAGGGAAGGGTCTCATCCCCCTCCCCCACCCCCGGGAATGTGGGGACAGATGGCAGTCCCTGTATGGCCTGAGGCAAGACAGGGTCTGCCCCTTGCCCTCCCCTGAGATGGTGGTGCCTGACCCCAAAGACCAGATCAGGCTGGAGAGATCAAGGAGAAGGGGAGCAGTAAGGCCCAGCTGTAATGTCACCTCCTCTGAGCTTCACCCGTCGTACGCCAGAAGCATCAGACCTTCCCATATACCACGTGCATCTATAAAAAAAATTCCAGTTGAAAATATTCAAAACACCCTAATTGTGAGTAATATATTTATTTTTATAATATTCATTGAAAATTAATTTTTTTAAATTAAATTCAAACTATTGTGACATATGGGGATGGTTTCTGCCTTGGACCCGTGGCAGTTAACTGGTTAAAAGCCTTTTAGGGACAGTCTAGCTGAAAAGCAGCCTCTCCCAATTGTGCTGCCATATCTTGTTTTATTTTCTTCTGAGAAGTGATACTCTTTGAATTTACTTATTCATTTGTTTACTTGCCTATCTGTCTATCCATATGTCCATCCATCCATCCATTCATCTATCCATCTATCCATCCACCCATCTACCCATCCATCCGTCCATCCATCCACCCATCCATCCATCCATCCATCCATCCATCCATCCATCCATCCACCCACCCATCCACCCATCCACCCATCCATCCATCTATCCATCCAACCACCCATCCACCCATTCATCCACCCACCCACCCATCCACCCCTTTATCCACCTATTTATCCATCCATTCATCTACCAGGGTCTAACTCTTCTAGAATTTAAGCCCCATCAGGGAATCATTGTGTCTGTCTTGGTTACTAAAAGACCCTGCCATCAAGAATCATGGCAGGCAGTGGGCATGGCAAATGCTCAGAAATGTAACCTACTTGTCCCAGGTCTCAGAGAGGCAGGGACAAGGGAGGGGAGGGCTGAGGGAGGGCACAGGGTGCCTCTCTAGGGATTCCTCCCACCTCGGATGCTGCAGTGCCCTCTTCTCTCCCTGCTGCAAAGCTCTTTGCCAACCTCTGCACCACCTCGTCCTTCTCTGAAGGGAGAGAAGCTTCAAGAATGAAGAGCTTCCATGTATGCACTGCTGGCGAGTCAGCAAGGCCCCGCTCCGGAGACCGGCGTGATGTGGAAGCACTTGAAGATGAAGTGTCTCCATGCACGCGTTTAATTATCCGATTATAGGACAGCGACTGGGCATTAGGATACTCAATAATTATTAACACAGTATTAAACAATGAATTATCATGAAAAATTAAAATTAATTACATTTCTTGGAGCCAATTAAATTATTCCTTTAATAGGACAAGTGTCTAAGCAAACATAAAAATTAAGAACCAGTAACAGAAGTCTGTAGGAACACGGCGTAGCGACGGAGCGTGCTTTTCTGCCTCCAGCCACGGGGGAAGGGCTTGGCGAACAGGCTGGGACCGTGGGAATCTCAGTTTTCTGAGAGGAGGATGGGCTCACAGGGTGGGTGGATCAGGCTGCTTGCTCAGAATCCTGCCCGAATCCCCACCCATCAGGCCTGGGTCAAAGCCTGCCTCCCTCCGCCACCTTCTTTCCTTTCCTTCCTTCCTCTTAAACCTTTCCTCTTTGGTGTAGGCCCAGCATGGCCCGGGCACTTGATACACAGGGATAATTCAGTTACACCCCCATCTGCCTGGGGTTCACGGCCAAGGAGAGAGACCTCGCCTTGTATGAATCATGGATAAGAGTCAGACAGCTGGGGTGCAATTTCGGACTCTGCTGCTTAACAGCTGTGTGACCTTGGGCAAGTTATGTTCTCTGAGCCTCAGTTTCCTCGTCTGTAAGACAGCATCTACCTCATGGAACGGTTGGGAGACCAAATGAGTTATTACATAAAAGCCTTTACTATAGTATCTGGAATCTAGTAAATGCTCAATAAATGTTAGTTCCTATCATTATCACCGGTGGCCCTTTAATTGCTATGACAGTTGCGTAAGCAAAGGAAAGATACCTAAGCTGGCCTAGAAAGGTCAGACAAGCTTTCTGGAAATCCAATAATTATCTGAGTCTTTAAACATGGATACAGCTTGGCTAGGCTGAGAGGTGAGGGAAGAGCATTCTAGGCCGAGGGAATAGCATGTGCAAAGGCACAGAGGCATGCATGGGCTGCCAGAACTATAGTTGTAATGCATTCCAGGAGTGTTGCCTGAGACTATAGAGTGGGGACAGATTCCAAAATGGTGTAACCCCCTTGTGTCAGAGTTGGTCTGGGTGACTGATGGAAAACGGCAAAAATGATAGCATGTCACTCTGAGGCTAGGTCCTACGGCACTATGGCCCTTGCATCCGTGGCTTTGGGGGAAGCTAGCTGCCATGCCCAGCAGCCCCGGGGAGGCCCATGTGGCAAGGCGCCCTGAGAGCAGTCCCTGGTACTGGTGGGTGGAGGCCAGGGATGCTGCTCAACATCTGATGACGCACAGAACAACCCCACACCAGAATGATCCAGCTGAGGATGTCAGGATCGAGGCTGAGAGGCCCCAGTGGGGACCGCTCCGCATGGCCGGGCCACAGCCCCGGGTTCTGAATGGATGTGGGCTCGCCTAGTCCTGCCCCTGGGTTAGGGTTAGGGTTAGGATTAGGGTTAGGGTTAGGCTTAAAGTTAAGGTTAGGGTTAGGGTTAGGGTTAAGGTTAGAGATAGGGTTAGGGTTAGGTTAGGGATAGGATTGGGGTTAGGGTTAAGATTAGGGTTAGGGTTAAAGTTAGGGTTAGGGTTAGGATGGGGTTAGGGTTAAGGTTAGGGTTAAGGTTAGGGTTAGGGTTAGGATTGGGGTAAGGGTTAACTTAGGGTTAGGGTTAGAATTTGGGTTAGGGTTAAGGTTAAAGTGAAGGTTGGGGTTAGGGGATGGAAGCTGCTCCGATCTGTGGTGACCCTCAGAGTTGGGGAAAGACAGGTGCCGGGAGCAGGGATCCCCCTGTGGCCCGGTGTTGCCAGAGCCTCTGTGAGGGGTCAGGGGGAGGCTGAATGGGTGAGGCTTTGAGGCTTTGGGGCCACTCTTCACCCCGCAGTTCTCTGTGTTATTTTCAAATCTGGGGGCTGTGCATATCGTGAGTGTACATTTCCAAGTCACATAAACACCCTGGTGTGCAGAATCCCAACTTTATCTTCCTCTCGCTGAACCGGATTTCGGTCCCAGTTCCCTTTCTGCCGGAGGGCAGAAAATGCATTCGAGAGCATCTCAGTCATTGTGGCCTTAAGCTCAGTGGACTCAGTACTGCCCTCCCTTCCGGAGCCTCAGAGCACCGTCTAAGCTCTGAGGCCATCACAGACTCACCAGATCTTGTCCAGCGCCTCAACATCGGCATCTGTGTATGGGGGTCTCCAGTGTCCACCCGGGTGCTGGGCAGGGTCACTGCTCCCAGAGGCCGCGCACCCCTGGCTATTCAATTCCTACCTGATCTCCAGGAAGTGGGAGGACAGGGAGAAGGGGTCTCTCCTCTCCTTTCTCCTCTCTTCTCCCTCCTCCTCCTCCTCCTCTCCTCCTCCTCCTCTTCTTCTTTCCTCTCTGCCTTCCTTCCTTAGTGAAATCCAGCACCTCTGAAGCTCCTCCGAGAAGAAGCCCAGAATTTAACCCCCATCCCCGGGGCTGCAGCGTGCAGGCTGTGTTTGCACAGCGCTTCTAGCTTCCTCTGCTGCGGTCAGAAGTCTGGGCTGAGCTTTGCAGGGCAGCGCTCTGAGCTTCCGCCTAATGTTGACTCAGGGACTCTGTCCTCTCTGTCCCTCATGCACCATCCTCAGCTCCCGGAGAGCCTGCCCGCGCCTGAGTCAGGCCGGCAGGTACCTGGGGAAGGCAGGCCCACGGGGTGCACCACCCTGAGGAGGTCATCGGGAGACATCTGCCTTCACCTGCGGGCCACGTGAGGTCGGAGAGGGATGGGCATTTGTCTGGGTCGTTGGGCAGCCAAATGAGGGAGGCCGGCTTAAATTCCCGGTGCCAGGGGTCGGCAAACTCATTAGTCAGCAGAGCCAAATGTCAACAGGATGACGATTGACATTTTTTTTTGAGAGGCAAATTGTTTAATCTTGAACTTCTACTGACGCCACTTCTTCAAAATAGACTCGCCCAGGCCGTGGTATTTTGTGGAAGAACCAGACTCAAGGGGCCAAAAAGCAGCATGTGGCTCGAGAGCTGTGGTTTGCCGACCACTGCCCTATGCTAAGTGGAAGGCAGGGAGGAAGGGTAGTATCTGTGGAGGGGAATGAAGGCAGAATCATCCCCACATAAAAATGATGGCCCCTGCCCTAACCGGTTTGGCTCAGTGGATAGAGCATCGGCCTGCAGACAGAAAGGTCCCAGGTTAGACTCCGGTCAAGGGCATGTACCTTAGTTTCGGGCACATCCCCAGTAGGAGGTGTGCAAGAGGCATCTGATTGATGTTTCTCTCCCATCGATGTTTCTAACTCCCTATTCCTCTTCCTTCCTCTCTGTAAAAAATCAATAAAATATATATTTTAAAAAATGATTGCCCTAGAGGAGCTGGGGCACTGGTTACAGGGGCGTGCCCTCTCTTTCTCCCCTTCCCTCCTCCATCCCCCACTCCAGAGAAATGAACTTACTTGGTGCCACGGTCTCTTCAATCCACATGGTGAGTCTGCAGCCAGCCATTGCTGTTTCCATTTTACAGAGGAAGAAACTGAGGCTCAGTGAAGTGATCTGTCCAAATCCTACTGCACATCAGCAACAGAGATGAGAGTTTTAAAAGCCGCTGTTGCTTTATGTTTTAAATAGATGTTCATTCACACAATTGGAATAACATGCCGAAGGACATAAAATAGGACGAGGCTCTCTCCACTTCCTTTCATTTCCTGGCCCCTGCATTGCCTCCCACTGAGGCATCCAATATCCTCCCATGTCGATAGATACATGCAACGTATCCACGCACACGTCGAGGCATTGGGGGGGATGTGGGGGCTCTCTCCAGGCCACCCCCTAACTCTTTTTCTTTATTATATATTTTCCTTAGCAATATGATTTTTGCTTGACAATATATTCTGTGCATCCGGGGTCAACATGACAGACTTAGTTATTTCTCTTAAAGTTTTCTGGTGGCCGATAGGCTGGATCACCATAGCGCCTTCAATCAGCCCCCCTGTGAAGCCTCCCCCCCAAGGTTTCTGCTCTTACAACAGCGAGAGCCACCCCGGGTGGACGTCCCTCGGTAATGGCGCTTTTTATGTCCGAGGATCGATTCTAGGAGCGGAACTGTGTGTCAAGGGTTTTAAACACTTGATGTTTTCATAGATGCCAGAGGCAGGGTTTGAATCTCAATGTCTCCCTCCAAAACAGGAGGAAGATACCACCTGGGTGCATCCCGGCCTCCCAGTCTCCTATCGGCCGGGCCTGGAGCGTCCTGCCTGGGGGCAGGGGTGCCGGCATCCCAGGCTCGCAGGTGCCTTGGGCCACGGGCTGCAGCCCAAACCAGCCCCTTCAGGAGGGTCGGCACCCCATTTTGCAGATGGGGAAACTCAGGGAGCAGCAGGGCCAGGGCCAGGGCCAGGCGGGGGCAGAGGTTGCTGAGCTGCTGCAGGGAGGAGGCAGACTGCAGCCAGCCAGCTGGTAAGTTAGATGCTGGAGAATCCCAGGCTGGGCTTTGGGATCAGTATTTGTGTGGGAGGCAGGGCGGGGGGAAGGATGGAGGTAGGGAGGAGAGGGGAGCGCGCTCTCTCTCTCTCTCTCTCTCTCTCTCTCTCTCTCAGTGCTCTCTTATGCGTGGAACTGGAGACAGACAAACCCTCCTACACTCCGCCATCGTGGCCTGGCCCGGTGTGGGCTTGAGGAGCCACGGGAGGGAGGACCGGGCTCGCTGCCCCTCTGCCCGCCCCTCCCGGCGCACACAGGCGTGCCGAGTCCCGTCTCTCCAGCTGTCGGCGGGAGAGGCCGGGGCACGGTGCCTGCGAGTGCACAGCGCCCGTTAGTGAGATGATCGATGTGCTCTTTGCCTCAAAGAGAAGGCGGCACCGGAGGGGATCCTGGGAAGGGACAGAGCGGGGCCATATGCTGGCAGGGGAGGTTGGTGCCCGGCTGCCTCCCGCATCCAGTAGCTAACAGATGCAGGGCAGAGGAAGGCAGGCCGAGTGAGGGGGGACGGGGGGCTGCAGAGGGGAGGAGGGAGAGCTGATACTTCTAGTCTGATGAAGAAGACACAGTTCCCATCCACAGAACTACCGCTCTTCCAGGAGAGACCCTGCTTCCACCCACAAGGAGACCCCGGTTAGTGAGGCAGGGACATCCTGGCCCTGGGAACCTCCCGGTGTTAAGGAGACGATGGTAGAAAAGATTAGAAAGCCTTGGCATCCTTTTCAGTCACTGAGAAACCTGCTTAAAACCTCGGAGACACGTGATGGGCAGTGTGGCTCAGTGGGAAGAGCACGGGCTTCAGAGTCACATGGACTTGGTTGGAATTCCTGCCTCACCGTCACCAGGCTATGTGGTCTCTTGGAGCCTTTTTTAGGGTTAAACAAAGGAATATTATTTAAATGAGTAGGAGTACAGTGCTTGGCTGTGAGCACCCAAGTCACGGTAGCTAACTCCGACTAATCGACTAATCTTATTTGGGCAGGTTTAAATCACAGAGGGCTTCCTGTAGGAGGAGAGCCTCGAGGCTGAACTTTGAGGTCG
>PVJN01033818.1:10815-23276 GCA_004026805.1 Lasiurus borealis | reverse complement strand
CATAAGACAGGAAGGGAGAAAAGGATAGCAAACATGTTTGAAGAAATAATGGCAGAAAACTTCCCTAACCTGGTAAAGGAAAATGTCACATAAGTTCAGGAGGCACATAGAACCCCAAACAAGAAGAAACCAAACAGGCCCACACTCAGACACATCAAAATTAAAATGCCAAAAATTAAAGACCAAGAGAGAATCTTAACCAATTAATTGTCACAAATCCAAAATGGAAACCATCCTCACACACCATGATATTTTGAATTTAATTTAAAAAATGATTTTGCAATGAATGTTACAAAAATAATTATATTACTCACAGTTCGTGTTCTTAAATATTTTCAGTTGAAAATTCTCACAAAAATGATTTTAAAGTTTATCAGGACTGCCACATAGGAAAAATATTATTTTTTTAATAGATGCAAGTGGCATGTAGGAAAGGTCTGCCACTTGGGTCTACAGATGCTTATGGCATACAATGGGTTAAAGACAACAAGAGAAAAGCACATTTTTATCTACAGAGGAGATCCCATAAGACTGACATCTTGTTCTGGGCTACAAACATTTCACAGTTCCTCCTCTGCCCCAGGAGGCAGGGTGCATTAAGACAGAGGAAGATAGAGTAGGTCACTGAACAATGGGTCCGATGGAGTTTTGGGGGGAGGGAAGTCTGGTTCATGCTCCAGCCAAGTGTGCCCAGGTGTTGTACCTGTGCCCTGAGTTTCTTGGAAATGGCTGAAATAACGTTTGTAACCTTTAGATTGTCATTGTAAGAGTCCTAACTTCCTCTAGTGGTTACTGAGTATAAATTTTATGTAACAACTGTGGTCTGGACTGTAGTTCAGCGTTTGCCATGGTGAAGTGCTGCAATTGTAGTCACTGGCCAACTTAATAAAGGCTCACAAATTTTGATCTCTGTCTCTGGTAGTCGTCTCTTGCAGGTTGCCCCACAATATTTGGAGGCCCCAGCGAGATACACTCTGGCCATGTTGCCAGAGGATGCCCCATGTGAGGGCACTCCAGTCTCTGTCCCAGGTTTCAGGGAAGCGAAGGGCATCCTCCAAAATTTGAAATCTGACCATGAGAGCCACTTGGACCTACACTGGGGAGGTAAGCATCTGGTTTTTGTTTGCCTCCACTGGAGAAGTAGGCACCTTGGTTCTGTTTCCCTCCAGTGGGGAGGTAAGCACCTTGTTTCTGTTTGTGGAATGTTCCCCTGATGGACTACAGGAGGGCTGGATGCAACGGAGCCTCCGAGTCCGGACACCTGGACACAAAGGTGTCTGGGGTCCCTGTTACATGTGACCTTAAGGTGCACGTGTCTGGTTTGTCTTGTCTTTTTTGTCCTTGTCTTTGTTTAAATGGGTCAGGGCCAGTCATCTACATCTAAAAAAAAAAAATACAAAATACAAAAAAATCAACAAAACCAAGAGCTGGTTCTTCTAAAGAATAAACAAGATTGGCAAGGCTTACCAAGAAGCAAAGAGAGAGGACCCAAATAAACAAATCAGAAATAAGAGAGGGGAAATAACTACAGATCCCACAGAAATACAAAGGATTGTTAAAAAATATTATGAACAATTCTATTCTAATAAATTTCACAATCTAGAAAAAATGGACAAATTCTTAGAAAAACACAACCTTCCAAAACTCACACAGGATGATTCTAAAAATCTCAATACGCTGATAACTATGGAAGAAATTGAAGCAATCATCAAAAAGCTTCCAGCAAAAAAAAGCCCAGGACCAGACAGCTTCACAAGGGAATTTTAAAAAACATTCATAGAAGAAATAAAACACATCCTTCTCAGACTATTCCAGAAAATTCAAGAGGAAGGAACACTTCCAAACTCCTTCTATGAAGCCAGAATCACTCTAACATCAAAACCCGATAAAGATAACAAAATGAAAGAGAATTACAGACCAACATCCGTCATGAACATAGATGCCAAAAATCCTCAACAAAATTCTAGCAAATCGAATCCAGCAGTACCTCAGAAAGATCATACACCATGAGCAAGCAGGATTTATCCTAGGGATGCAAAGATGGTACAATATCTGCAAATCAATAAACATTATACAACACATAAACAAATTGAGAGCTAAAAACCACATAGTCATATCAATTGATGCAAAAAAGCATTTGACAAAATCCAACACACTTTCTTAATATAAACTCTCAGCAAGGTGGGAATAGAAGGATCATACCTCAACATAATAAAAGCCATATATGACAAACCCACAGTCAACATCATACTTAATGGGCAAAAACTAAAACCATTTCCCCTAAGAACAGGAAAAAGACAGGGCTACCCACTCTCACCACTTCTGTTCGACATAGTACTGGAAGTATTAGCCATTGCAATTAGACAAGAAGGAAAAATTTCTTGTTGCTCTCTTTCCAGCTCTTTGAGCTGTAGGGTTAGTTAAAGTATTACCATTGTTTCCTGTTTTTTTGCAGTAGGCGTGTAGAGCTATGAACTTCCCTCCCAAGACTGCTGACACTGTTTCCAATAAATTTGGTATTGTTGTGTTGTCATTTTTCATTTGTTGCCATGATGTTATTTATTTCTTCCTTGATCTCCCTGGTTACCCAGACATTGTTTAATAGCATGCTGTTAATCTCCATGTGTTTGATTTCTTTGTATTACTTTTATTGTAGTTGATTTCCAGTTTTATGCCACTGTGATCTGAGAAAATGCATTATATGATTTCTATCTTCTTGAATTTGAAGAGATTTTTCCTGTGACCCAAGATATGGTATATCTTTGAAAATGACCTATGTACACTTGAGAAGAATATATATATTTTTGGCTTTGGGATGAAATGTTCTGAAGATGTCAATTAATTCCTTCTGGTCTAGTGAGTCATTTCAGATTGATGTTTCTTTGCTGATTTTTTGTTTAGAGGATTTGCCCAGTGATGACAGTGGGGTATTAAAGTCTCCTACTATGATTGTATTGTTGTCAATCTCTCCCTTGATATCCTCCAGGAGTGTTGTGTTTTTTTTTTTATGTATTTAGGTGCTCCTATACTGGGTGTGTATATGTTTACCAGAGTTATTTCTTCTTGTTGGATTGTCCCCTTTAGTATTATGTGGTGATCTTCCTTATCTTTTGTTATGTCCTTCTCTTGGAGATCTAATTTGTCAGATATAATTATTACAACCCCAGCTTTTTTTTTTTTCCATTTGCCTGAAAAACTGTCTTCCATCCCTTCACCCTCAGTCTGTGTGCATCTCTCTTTCTGAGGTGGGTTTCTTGTAGACAGCAGATATATGGGTCATATTTTCTTATCCAATCCATTACCCCATGTCTTTTCATTAAAGCATTTAATCCGTTTACATTTAAAATTATATAGAAAGCTATGGTACTTCTACACAATGGAATTCTATGTGGCCATTAAAAAGAAGGAATTCTTACTATTTGCAGCAACCTGGATGGAACTGGAGATGCTTATGCTTAGTGAAATATGCCAGTCAATGAAGGAGAAACACCACATGATATCACTCATTTGTAGATAATAAAGAACATTAAAAACTGATGAACAAAAAGATAGATACAGAGGCAGTAAAGCATCAAACAGACTGTCAAATTACAGCAGGAAGTTTAGGGAGTGGTGGGTAAATAAGAGATCAACCAAAGGACTTGTATGCAAGCATATAAGCATAACCAACGAACATAAGACACTGGGAGGGTACGGTATGCCTCGACGGGGGGCAATGGGAAGGTATGTGTACATGTAGCACATTAATTTTTTAAAAAAGTATGAAAAAAGTGAGTTATATTGGGTTTCTCCGATGCCCTTTAGGTTCTTCTCCAAGATAAAGGGTCTCATGTCAATGTCATCAACTCTTGTTTATTTCAACTTCTCATATATCCCACAAGACACTGAAAACCAAATGTGAAGACCTATCCCCAGGCAAAATCATGAAGTGGGGAAAGTTTTTCTTCTCTTCATTTTCACTCCCTATACAATCTTCAAAACTGAAAAGAACACCTTATTTTGAATTCGATTTCAGGTTCCCCAGGCATGCTACGAGAAAAGCTCAGATCATAGCAAGCTTCTCTACTCTGCCTTCTCCTTAGAAAGTACTGGTTCCACTGGCATCTTTTGAAACACATCCCAAAGGCAAATATGCAGATCGTGGTGTTTTAGAGATCTACAGCTTTATAGGGAATGCAATGTTAGAACACTTACCTACCTTCATGGAAACTCTAAGGGTAAAACATCTGTGAGTTGATGCCGCTAGCCTTGCTAGGAGCATCCCAGCTGTTACTAAATTTAAAGGGATTCACACTGCTAGGAATGTTAATGAGGTGAAATAAAATTATCTTGGAAGCAGAGTGTTAATGTGAAAATGGTAGTAATGGAAACAGAAGTAACACAGCCTAGAGGTTAAGAGCACAAGCTCTGGATTCAGACAGACAGGGTTCAACAGCCAACTCAGCTATTTACCATGTGCTCTTTGGTAAGTTATCTCAGATTTCTGGATTCACATTTTCTTACCCATAAAATAAAGGAAATTTACTTCACAGGAATATTAAAAGAATGAAGAAAATAGATACATAAAACTCAATAAATGGGAATTACTTCACTTCCTGGTGATATTTTCTAGGTTAATTTACTTCTCTGTGTCAATTTATTTATCTATAAACTGATATAAATCATAAATGAGAAAATCACAGTGAAAAGGCTTTGTGGCCCCAGGTGGCTCAGTTGGTTGGAGCATTGTCCTGTACACCAAAAAGTTTTGGGTTCAATTTTCAGTCAGGGCACATACCTAGGCTGCAAGTTAAATCCCCACTTGGGGCACATACGGGAGGCAACCGATCAATGTTTCTCTCTCACATAGATCTCTCTCTCTCTCTCTCTCTCTCTCTCTCTCTCTCTCTCTCTCCCTTCTTCCCTCCCTCTCTCTCTCAAAATAAAATCAATACAAATATATCTTTGGACGAGGATTTTTTAAAAAGGCTTTTAAAGCCAAATGCAGTGGACAAATTAAAGGTTCAGTTATTAATAATGTAAATTTATAATCTGAAAACACCAATAATCAAAATAAAAATTAGAACCTAATTTACTTTATGCCCCTGTTACTGGCTACCTAGATTTAGTGTAACCTGCTGCTAATCTAATCACAAAATCCATCCTAAACAAGTCTCTTGCTAGTCTCACTCTATCTCCCCTTTGTTAGTTCAGCATTAACACTGTTATTTACCCTATTTGATTTCGGCTTCCGCACAATCACCTTATGCATTTAGGCATCTTTACCCCCTGATTTTGGCATCTGGATTTTTCACAATACTGACTTAAGTCAACAAAATCTTAATCTGTTTCTACCTAAGATTCCAGACTTTTTTTCCTTCTTACTATCCCTCCTGATTCCTTTATTACTAAAATGCTATCCATTGATCCTTATCAGCAGTAGTTGGGCTGTTTATTTGAACTCAATGTGGGAAGACTACCATGCGATCTGGCAATCTTTTTGAATAAAGATGCCTTTATTACATTACAAATTCATCCTGGGTACAGTACATTTTTATGGAGAATAATGTATGGCACCCACCCTCAGGTTATGTGTAGCAAGATTTCAGATTCACTACTTACTGATGTGGTAAAGAACAGTTAGGATCTCAGGTAAAGATACATGCTTAAGATTTTTCTATAGATAACATACTTCTTTGGCCTATTGACAAGCTGGGGGTAGATGGAGAAGGTCCAAACATGTATCTTAGAACAAAATAGAGAAATGGAAACTATTTTAAGACTGAAACATAAATCCATTTATCCTTAAATATATTTGTCCATTTCAGGCAGTAAAATGTTTGATTAACATAGTTCCTGGCATATAATGGATAATCAATCACACATTTGATAAATAATTTAATTATCTACTGAGTTTTTAAGGTCACATTAGGATAATAATTTCAAAAGTGTAACATTTTTGTTATGGTTTATAAATCACATTAATTCTCCTAACTTGCTTCAGTAACAAACACATTGGGAAATTGTTGATACAGCACAAAAAATATTGGGATTCTCTAGCAGCTTTAGGCTTTACTAATAAATCAAAACTGAATTCAACACTTATGATGAACAAGGGTGGTGATTGCAAGAATGATGGATGTCTTTTTAACCAGAAAATGCAAAGCTCTTTTTCTAGAAGGAACTGGAAGTCATGAGAAGTCCTAAATTTCTGAGTTAACCATGATATTATTTTGTAAGTAATGTGCAATAGCGAAACTGAATGATTTTAAGAGCCCCCAAAATTTGTCATAGAAGTGTCAAATTTTCATTATTTTTAAAGTCTAGTGAAGAAAGAAAAATATAGATCTCAGTTGAGTTGTTGCTTGTTAGTTTAAAACTCAAGGCCCATTTTTGTCCTCAGGCAGACAGAAAATGTAATGCCATAGCTTAGCATAAAACTTATGCAGTGATAGTTGGGATGAGCCAAGGGCAGGCTTCTCACCAGAGGCCAGAAATTTCCTTCTAATTCCTTTTATATTTATTCCCCAATCCTGTTATTTTTTACACAAGTCCCCACCCTTCATTCATCTTTTCCTTTCTTTTTGCTCTACTTCATGAATTGGACACTGATGATGTGGTTTAACAGAAATACTGAGCTATACATTTCTCCTATAGCACATCAAATAGAAATCAAAACTATTAATGGTACCTGTTTGAGTCATGGTTATGTTAAACATATTTTCCTTTTCTGTTTTCTTATATAAAAATCTGTGCATTTTTTTGCCACAAATCTGGGTTTATAATGACAGTGCTGGTTAGATGATTTTAAGATAAATAAAATATGTCTCTAGTAAAACATCAGTGTTCAAGTATAAGTAATTTACTTAAGTGTTAGTTCCAGTAAATATCTTTAGGAGACAGTGGGGCAACAACACAGCAAAGAGGACGCAGCCAATGAGGTATGTCTAATCAAGCTACCAATACTATAAGCAACTTGAACTTAATCCTATTGGGAACCTCTGGATACTAGTAGAGAACACACACCCCTATTTGAGCAGGAGAATATATATGCCAACCATCAGTCATCAATGATTGACTACTGCTCCTCAGGAGCATTCATTTTCCACCAATGCCATTCCTGCTAGCAGAGAAGCCTTTCACAGCTTGGGACAATGCCTCCGGCATAGTCACAAATATTAAGGATGAAACTCATACATATCTAGGGGACATAATGGAGTATCAACAACATTTACAACATCAGACAAAACTTACTAAATGCCAAGTATTTTGGTAGGTTTGCATATAAAATTATTTCTTTCTAACTCTCATAATAACTCTGGAATTATTTATTTTGTTTTGTTTTAGCTGATAGAGTCCCACGGCTATTAGAACCAAGAGGAAAATCCATAATTTTATTTTTTCCATCATTTAATTTTTTAAATTTTTTATTGATAAGGTATTACATATGTATCCTTATCTCCCCTTGCCCCCCACCTCCCAATTCATGTCCTCACACCCCTGTTGTCTGTGTCCATTACTTACGCTTATATGCATGCATACAAGTCTTTTGGTTGATCTCTTCCTCTTTCCCCCACATTTCATTTCCTTCCCTCTGAGGTTTGATAGTCTGATCTACGCTTCTCTGTCTCTGGATTTGTTTTTGTTCATTAGTTTATGTTGTTCATTAAATTCCATAAATGAATGAGATCATGTGATATTTATCTTTCTCTGACTGGTTTATTTCATTTAGCATAATGTTCTCCAGTTCCACCCATGCTGCTGCAAATGGTAAGAATTCCTTTTTTTTTTTTACCACAGCATAGTATTCCATTGTGTAGATGTACCACAGTTTTTTAATCCACTCAACTGCTGATGGGAACTTAGACTGTTTCCAAATCTTAGCTGTGGTAAATTGTGTCACTATGAACATAGAGGTACATATATCCTTTCTGTTGGTGTTTCTAGTACTGAAAGTACTAGCGATTGTGATTAGACAATAAGAAATAAAAGGTATACAAACTGAAAAAGAAGAAGTAAAACTGTCCTTATTCACAGATGACATGATACTGTACATAGAAAACCCTAAAGACTCCATAAAAAAATTATTAGACTTAATAAATGAATTTGGCAATGTAGCAGGATACAAAATTAACGCCAAGAAATCCATGGCATTTCTAAACACCAATAGTGAATTAAAGAGAGACTAAAAAAGTAAATCCATTTACCATCGCACCAAAAAAAATTAAGATACTTAGGAATAAATTTAACTAAGGAGGTAAAAGATCTATATGTGGAAAACTACAGGACACTGAAGAAAGAAATAGAGGGAGACATAAACAGATGGAAGAACATACCATGTTCATGGATAGATAGAATCAATATCATTAAAATTTCCATACTACCCAAGACAATCTTTAGATTCAATGCACTCCCCATTAAAATACCAATGGCATATTTCACAGACCTAGAATGAACTTTCCAATAATTCATCTGGAATAAAAAAAAATGAATAACTGTAGCAATCCTGAGAAAAAAATCCATAACTTTAATTTAAACATTCATGATCAATTATATTACACTGCTTATAAAGAGGTAAGCATTTAAAATTATCCTTTTAATTTGTGCTTCTTTAACCCATTATTAAATAAATTTTCTCTTCCAGTGCCAAGTTTTGCTTAGAGTAAGGGAATGTGTCCCCAAAGCACAAATTATATGAGAAGAATTATCCAAACATAATCTACAATGTATCGATGGGATAAAATGTTATTTAGACTATATCATTTCAACAATGATTAAGAGGTTTCTAAGGTAAATTCCAAGCATAGAGGACACTGTAGTTAACATTTGTTTCCTCTGCCTCCATAATTTTGAAGAACAACTTAACCTCCTGGACTTCATTAAGGAAAAGCATTGTGACTCTTGTGCAGCATAAGGCAAGAGGGGCCTAAGAAAAAATTCTTTAAAAAGCCAGGACAACACACATACAAGGATTTGAGAAACAGGAATAAATTTAAATAATTATTAGTAACCAGTTTCCAATTAACATGTTCAATTTTTAAGACTGAATATAACAAAGCTCCATAACTGTATACAAAGATAGTTAAATTAAAAAACACGATCATCTACTAGTTTCTAAGAATCAAAGCATTTCAGAGCTGTGAGTGATCCTAGAGATGGTCTTCCTCCAACCCTCCTATGTTTCAAGTGATAAAAATGAAACCAAGAAAGGCTTTCCCAAGTCATATAGCTAATTAGTGACTGAGCAAGCCATAAATATAGTTCTAATACTGATTCAAGTTTTCATTAATTTGGTCATCTAATTTCATGGAGAATAAAATCTGTAGGTTCAAAAGTATGCCTCATAAAAATAAACAAGAAAAGTTTTAAATCTATACTTAAACTTACCCTTTCTCTCAACATGTCTTAAAGAAGTAGAAATGGTATATCAGTTAAGAACCCTTGCTATCATTAAGCAACCTAACCACAGTAATAAATATTAATGAATATATTTTCCTAAGACTATGTGTCATCTGAATAGTCTTAGGCAAGTATGTTTATTAAAATGAGAGATGTTAAGTAGAAAGATTTTGTGTTCTTATGCCAGGTTTATTGCTGGACCTAGAGAAAATGCATTTCAGTTAGGTTTTTTCTTGTGTGTGACCTAAATTTTCATGAGATTCCAGCAGATCTTTATGAACAAAAAAGGTACAGGTGAGGAGAAACTCAAAAAATCTCCACCATGAGAGGAAAAATGATAGCTCTGTGTCCATAGTCAAATCATATTTCTATCTCTATAATAGCCATCACCTTTTAACTCCCAGAACAAGCAGCACAGGAGATATTTCAAATCTAATACATTATTATTAAATACTAAAAATTTCCTTCAATTGAATAGTCTTCTGGAGAAAGAACAGGGTCTCATACTTTACTACTATACCTACACAGGGCAATTCATGAAGCTTCAAATAGCTGATGAGCAAATTATCAATTCACTGGTAAAGAATAAAACAAGATTTTTTTATCAACCAACTATGAAAACTTCTACTTTGGATTATATTCTTTTAATGGTTGGTATAACTAAATTTCTTCAGAATAAAATTGAGCTACACATCATAAAGACAGATGTCCAATACTTCTTGTAAATAGCTTAATAATTTTGTAATTAAACAAACATATAACTGAGTGAATAACAAATGCAGATCTGGAAATTATGCAAGTACATATCTTAATTTTACTTGGAATAATAATTTCTCCTAATCTATATATAAAAGCCTAATATGCATATTATTCATTCCCTCAGCTGTTTGACCAGGAGATTGGGAGATTGATCACTCACTATAATGTGAGCTGACCACCAGGGTGTGGTGCAGAATGAAGGGAGGCCCTAGCAGGTAGTCAGAAGGCCCCCATCAGCCCTGATCACTGGTCAGGCCTAGGGAAACTACCCATGCTTGAACTTCGTGCACTGGGCCTCTAGTGAGTTTATATTAGGAGAGGTTTTGAACAATCAACAGAGATAGAGTAATACCCAAAACATGTACCAAGATGCCTTTTAACTACCTTATACAGTTCTTCCTTTTGACAAGCAGCACCCACTCTAATAATTAATTAATATACTAATTCAGACTTAGTGGTAAGGAATTAGCAAAATGCATAAAATATAAGCTTTCTAAAGCTTTTAAGGTAATATTTTTCATAATGTACCAAATGTTTACACACACACACACACACACACACACACACACACACACAACTAAATGCAATGTAAAACCAAAATACCTAGGACTAGAAAATGCATTTTTAATAAAAACTGTGAAAATATGCTGACAGGTAATCATGTATTTTTTCCTGTAACCACTCCTAATAGGGCAGAGGTAGAAAATTCCATGGGAAAATCACCAGTTATAATAGTTGTTTTAGATCAGCAATTATTCCTCAGGAGGGTATGGACTTGCCACATTCCTAAAGTCCCCAAGTTTCAGCCAGCATATGGTCCCTTCTAAGCAAGCTATCAGACTTACCTAGATGAGCATGGAGGCACAGACTTTATTATGAAAATACAACAACATGCAGATTCTGGATGCATACAGCTCTGGGTTCAAATACTGGATCTGCCACTATATTAGGCAAGATAGTTTCAGTAATGCTGTGGTAAAAAAAAATAAATAAATAAATAACAAATAAACAAAAAACTTAGTGGCTTAATGCAAAATAGGCTTATTTGTCACTCAAGCTACAACTCCAATGTGGATCACTGGATGGTTCTACTCCACATTGTCACTCAGAAATCCAGGCTAGCAGGGTTTTCAGTGTTTTGTAACTGCATCCTTCCAAGTCACCAAGGCAGGTAAAAGAGAGCTAGAGAGTTGCACACTAGCTCTTAACTGCTTAAGTATAGGAATGACAGACATCACTTCTATTTGCAGCCCATAGACCACAAATAACTTGATGGTCCTGCTTTGATAATGTGGGAGAGCACATGAATCTGATAAACATTTAATGTATTGTCCTTGGCCAAGTCAGTTGACCTCTCTATATCTTAGTTTCCCTATATGTAAAATAAAGTATTTACACTAATAAAAGAGAAACATGCAAATTAACCATCATTCCACTATACCCACCAGCCAATCAGGAGTGAGTATGAAAATTAACCCAACAAAGATGGCAGTGGCCACAGAGCTGGAGCAAGCAGGAGGCTTGGGTTGCCCCTGGTGATGGAAGAAGCCAAGCTTCCTGCCTGATTTGGCCAGCCCTGGCCTCCGCTCAAGGCTACAAAGTTTCAATTATAGAAGATAAATAAATCCCAAATATTTGCTTCCAGCTGGCTCTGGCCTCTTCTCAAGGAGGTGCTGAAAAAAAAAAGCCTCTTACCCAGACTGGCCACACCTCCATGGGGTGAGGGTCCCCACTGGGGGGGCTTGGCCAGCTTGAAAACAGTCATCAGCCCCTCACCCTGGCTGGCCAGAAACCCCAGAGGCACCTCCTACCCTGAAGAGGCTGTGGCCAAGCTTGAAAACAGCCCTCAACTCTTCACCCAGGCTCGCCACGCCCCCCCTCCAGTGGCGACCCTCACCCAAAGGGGCATGGCCGGCCTGTAAACCACCACAGGCCCCTCACCCAGACCACCCCATGCCCAAGGGAACCCTCACCCTGATGCAGGACACCCTTCAGGGCAAACCAACTGGCCTCCACCCATGCACCAGACATCTATCTATACTAATAAAAAGGTAATATACTAATTAGAGTGAGTGACCTTCCAGGAGACCTTCTGGACATTCATTTGGACAAAGCCATGGTGACGGAGCTGAGATAGAGGCGATTAGAGGCCAAGAGGGGAGGCCAGTTGTGGGTGATCAGGCCAGGATGGGATGGCAGTTGTGGGTGATCAGGACAGAGGAGGGAGGGCCAGTTTGGGGTGAGCAGGCCAGAAGGGGAGCAGTTGGGGGCAAGTAGGCCAGTGAAGAGGGGATATGGGGGTGAGCAGGTCAACAGGGGGAGCA
>PVJN01033818.1:0-10715 GCA_004026805.1 Lasiurus borealis | reverse complement strand
ATATCCTTTGAGGGGGTCCCAGATTGGAGAGGGTGCAGCCTGGGCTGCGGTACACCCTCCACGTTCTCCCACCCCATGCACGAATTTTGTGCACTGGCCCTTTAGTATAATAATAACTGTGTCAGAGCAGAGTGATGTAAAGGGCTAAATGAGTTAATATATAAAAATCAGGCCTTACAAAGGCTAGCACATAGCTAAGCTTTTTTACATCTGCTCTCCAGACTAGTGAATTAGTGACAGTGCCAGATATTAGACACTCTGAAAGTAGAGTTTTAAGTGGCAAGAAGATGTCCTGCTTATTCTCAAGAACTGGCTAAATTCCACATGTTCTTGAGTCAATAAGACCAAATTCTTAGGGCCCAGGAGACTATATGAACAGACAAATAAACAAACTGCAGTAAGATAGGCAACCCCAATAAGTAGAGGTTTCTAGTATTGCTGATTTTCAGTTAGAAAGTATGATGACAGAATAAAGAAAAACAAGTTTGCGTGCCAAATAAATCTGGATTTGTATTCTTATTCTATCTGTTGTCTATAATTGTGATACCTTAGTCCATTTCATGACAAATTCTTTACAAGAAACTTACCTGCATTTCATTTGAAAAACACATGAGGACAAGGTTACTGTTTCTCTAGGAGAGGCAAAAAATCAGTTAATATATAAAGTAGAGCACTCAACTAGGATTTTAGCTTAGTGACTGATGTGAAAGGTTTGTTACTGGTGGGCTAGAACCATAGACATAGTACCTTACCCAAGACATCTATAATTAGAAATGACATATGGGAATAAAACCCAAATATCTTTAGTGAGTGGAGTTAAATACTGTTAATTGCCAAGTCCAAAAGGTAAGAGATATGATTATATTTGGAATAAAATCAAAATTTAGAAGGAGCAAGTCTGAAAGGAGTATAACGTTGGAAACAGGTGAGAAAATTTCAGCATGATTGTTGAACATCACTCTCCTCATCTACAAACCAGAGACAATAATAACTACCTAGCAGAGTGGTCGTGAAGAGTAAATGGAAATGATAAAAATACATGGGTGAGCAAAAGTAGGTTTACAATTTTTCATGTGGAAAGACATGCAGGTTATGTTTATTACAACAGCTTCATTAACTCAAAAGAATATTACGATGTAACAGTATATCTACTTTTGCTCATTCCTGTAGATATACAATCAATAGCTGATAACAAAAAATAAATGGTCATTTCTTTGTCTGCAAAGTTAGTTCAAACTTACTTGTAGAAACACAATTATATAAATAACCATTGGCTGCTCTCACAGACTGATACAAAATGCTGTGAGCCTATATATTCACAAAGTCTTCAAGTCTTATCAATACCATGAGCAGAAAAAAAAAAAAAGAACACTGAGGTTCTTCAATACCATCATGGTATTTTTCCCCTTCTTTTACTCTGGGCAAAACCTTATTCTCCTTGTGTATGTCCTCTCTTCCTCTCATTTTTACCCATCTACTTTAGTGAAGCAATGCTTCCCAATTATGCAAATGATAAATCACTCTCTTAAATAGCCAAGTTTACAGAAAAAGACGGTTATGGAGGGAAAAATACTTGATTCCAAATAATACAACACATCTCCCAAAGAATTATCGATGTCAGGTGATAGTAATAGACTAGAGGTCTGGTGCATGAAATTGTACATGGGTATGAACCCTAAGCAGAGCCCTCAATCAGGGCCATCTTCCCCAGCTGCCAGCAGCCAGCCTCTCTTCCTCCACCTGCCACCACTCACCATTGTTCCCAGTTTGCCATCAGGTGATGGGAGCCTGATGGCCAGGATGGAGGGACCAAGAGGATTGGCCAATCCCACCTGCTTGCTATCCCCACCCCCACCATGGGTTGCCCTCTGTGTGTGGGGCAAATAGTGGGGCAGGAGCCTTGGCCTGGAACCACCTGCATACCTTGCCACCCACTCTGGTTCTCTTTTTGCCATCAGGCAATTGGAACCTACAGGCCAGTGGGAGGTTTACTGAGGTCAGTCGTTCTGCCCACTCACAAGTCCCACCTCCTGCCACCACCCACCCCGGTTCCCTGATTGGCATTAGGTGATTAGAGCCTGAAGGGTAGTGGAGGGTCCAAGAGGTGGGCCATTCCTGCCAACTGGCCACCACCAACCCCACTGCAGATTGCCCTCTGATTGTGGGGCCATTGGCAGGGCAGGACCTTGGCCTAGCATCACTCACATCCCCCACCACATACCCACAAATACCCATTTTCCATGGGGCAATGAGAGCTTGCCAGCAGTAAAAGAGACCTAGTGGTGGTCAGTGCTCATCATAGTGATTGATGAGCAGTCGTTCTGGTCTTTCTGCTGTTATGGTTTCTGGGCTTTTATTATATAGGATATTTTCAATTGTTTAAAGCAGTAGTCTACAAACCATGGCTTGCGAGCCACATGCAGTTCACGAGCCATGGTTTGCTGCTCTGTTGACTAAGGAGTTTGCTGACCACTAGACTAGACTGTTAACCTGTAGTTGGAAGATGTGAAGAGTACGCAATTGTGGCATATTGTATGCAAAGAGGTGAAGGGTAGTATATGAGAGTGGTCAGCAAACTCAATGGCTAGTAAAGAAAGAGAAAAGAGAAGGGCACATGGACTTAGAGCAGGGGAGAGGAAACTAGATATATGAGCAAACCAACAGACTACTCTAATAGTAATGTGTCAGTAAAGTAAATAAAGAAGATCATTTTTTAACAAGGAGCAAAAAGAAAGGAGAGAGAAAAAAACTAAAGCTAGAACAGGAGAAGAAGAACAGGATGAAAAAGGGAGAAGAGAGGAAGAAAGGGTTGGCATAAAAAAAATGAGCTAGAGTAAAATAATGATAAAATTAAAAATTAAAATAGAATGTAGAACACTAATCCAATATTAAGAAAGGACACTTTTCCAAAGATAACATATAGAAGGCTGAGAAACATATATAAACATGCTCAAAGTCACTAATTATCTGAGAGATGTAAATCAAAATGACATTGCGGTACCATCTCACACCTGTCAGAATGGCTATCATCAACAAATCAACAAATGACAAGTGCTGGAGATGATGTGGAGAAAAAGCAACCCTTCTTCACTGATGGTGGGAATACAGACTGGCACAGCCATTGTGGAAAACTGTATGACATTTCCTCAAAAATTTAAAAATTGAACTGTCATTTGAACCAGTAATACCACTTCTAGGAATATATCCCAAGAAAACAGAAACATATGCATCTGTATGTTCATAGCAGCACAATTTACAATAGCTAAGATTTAGAAACAGCCTAAATGCCCATCAGCAGATGAGTGGATTCGAAAACTATGGTACATCTATACAATGGAATACTGCGCTGCTATAAAAAAGAAGGAATTTTTACTATTTGCAGCAGCATGGATGGAATGGGAAAGCATTATGCTAAGTGAAATAAGCCAGGCAGTGAAAGGAAAATACCACATGATATCACTCATTTATGGATAATAAAGAACATTATAACCTGATGAACAAGAAGATAGATACAGAGGCAGAGACACATTGAACACACTGTCAAATTACAGCAGGAAGGCTGGGGAGTGTTAGGGGGAGGGGATATCAATCAAAGGACTTGTATGCATGCATATAAGCATAACCAACGGACATAATACTTTGGGGAGTGGAGTGAAGGCATGTGCCAAGGGGTAAGGGAGGCTGAGGGAAGATCAATGGGAAACAAAGGGGACATATGTACTACTATTTGTAATATTTTAAACAATAAAAATAGCCTAGGTGGAATCATGCCCTCAAGCAACACCACCACAAAATGACTGCCCTCACATCATCACAAGATGCCTCCACAAGATGGCCAGCAAGGGATGTAAGTTAGGGGTGAACAGGCCAGCAGGGGAGAGAAGTTGGGGGTGACTAGGCCTGCAGGGCAAACCAACAGACTACTTTAATAGTAGTGTGACCAGGCCAGCAGGGGAGGGCAGTTAGAGGCAACCACACTAGCAGGGTAGGGCAATTTTAGAGACCATGCTGGTAGGGGAGGGCAGTTGAGGGCAACCAGGCCAGCAGAGAATGGCAGTTGGGGTGAACAGGCCAGTAGGGGATGGCAGTTGGGGGTGAACAGGCCAGCAGGGGAGGGCAGTTGGGAGTGATCAGGCCAGAAGGGGAGGGCAGTTAGAGGCAACCACACCAGCAGGGTAGGGCAATTGTAGAGACCATGCTGGTAGGGGAGGGCAACCAGGTCAGCAGAGAATGGCAGTTGGGGGTGAACAAGCCTTCAGGGGAGGACAGTTTAGTGCGACCAGGATGGCAGGGGAGAGAGAACAGTTGGGGGCAACTTGGCCTGCAGGGGAGGGCAGTTTGGAGGAACCAGGCCTGCAGGGGAGGGCAGTTAGGGGCCATCAGGCTGGCAGTGGAGGGCAGGTGGGGGTGATCAGGACAGCAGGGGAGTGATTAGTGGGTGATCAGGCTGGTAGAAGCAGTAGGGATAATCAGGCAAACAGGCAGGTGAGCGGTTAGGAGCCAGCAGTCCCAGATTGTGAGAGGGATGTCAGACTGCCAATTTAAGTCCAATCCCAGATTGGAGAGGGTGCAGGCCAGGTTGAAGGACACCCCCCCCCCATGCATGAATTTTGTGCACTGGGCCTCTAGTATCAATAATCTATACTAATAAGAGAGAAAGATGCAAATTGACCATACCTCCACAATGCTCACCAGCCAATCAGGAGTGAGTATGAAAATTAACCCAACAAAGATGGAGGGTTAATTTGTATGTGCAGGCGCCAAGTGGCCTGGGTCACAGGGCTAGGCATCAAGTCTGCAGCTTCCTGGGAACATCGCCACCCGAGGAGGTGAGAGGGCCTGCGCAGAGCCATGCTTGCAGGCTCCTGGGACCATTGCTGGCCCTGGAAGGCAAGGGCGGCCATGCAGCTTGACCGCAGAGAGCAGGGCCTGCTTGGCCATAGCTGCAGTGACCCGTGAACAGACAAGTGGGCCAGCAGGCAGCACCCAGCAGAGTCTGCTTGCCCATTGCCGTGGTGTGGAGCAGGCAGGCCCCACAGAGAGCAGGGAACCATGGGGAGCAGGCCTAAGCCATCAGTAGGACATTCCCTGAGGGCTCCGGGATTGGTGAGTGTGCAGGTCAGGCTGAGGGACACGCCCCTCCCCCCCCCCCAGTGCACAAATTTCATGCGCTGGGCCTCTAGTAATTATAATAATTATTAAAAAAAATAAAGAAAAGAGAAAAATTCTAGTTTTTAAGGGAAATATAAAAAAATAAAACCGTGAAGTTCCCTTGCTTCAGCTGAGTTTTAAAATCCAATGGGGGCTGGTTTAAGACCCCTCTCTACTATTCTGCCTGCCACATCTAAGCTTCCTGCTAGATAGTCAGTACCGTGTTGAAGCTCTCACTGATCCACCACTCCTCTGTGTCAGAGGCCACTGTCTTGGTTTCAGCCATGTGGAATCAATCTGCCCACTATGTTTTTCTGCCTGCTTTCAGTTGTATTTACACAAGCATTTATTTCTGACATGGCCCTCTAGGTGGTGATGTTTCTGTATTAGTTTCTGAGACCTAATGGCCCCTCAACCCAGTCCCCAAGGGCTCCCTGGGGGTATTCAGAATCTTTGTTTTCCCACTGAGCTCAAATCTGGGTGCCACCGCACTGCTAGAAGGGGTCTGGTCTTCAGGAGAAAAATGTCTGTTCAGGGTTGGAGGAATTGGACTGTCCCAGAGCAGGCTGCTGGACTGCCTCTCCCTATTTTGCTCCCCAGCTTCCACAAAACCCCCTTACCCTGCACTGCAGCCTCAGTGAGTGTAATTGAAAGATCCGATGCACTGGGTTTAACAAGTAAAAGCAAGGAAATTATAAAGACAGAGCAACCATGCCACTGCAGGTCTCTCCCCACCCCAACTCACACCCCAGCACTGCATGACCGGTGCAGAACTTCAGGCTGCCTTTCTGGGTGCAACCTCCCATGGCTGTGGGCTTTGATCTAGAATCCCCTGCGGCCAGTAGCCCTGTAGACCCCCTTCCACATTCAAGGGCTACAATGACCCAAACGCCACAGATTTGGTGGGGCGCAATCTCCATCTGAGACTAGTCCCAACTGCATGTGTTTCTCCCTCTAGTCCAGATCCACAATTCCACCTCTCTCCAGGCAACCTCTAACCTTTCTGTCCATGGATTGTATCTCCTGCTGTTTAATTAACCTATTCCAGGGGAATATTATTTGATTTAGCTGTTCTTTCTATCTGCTTTATGAGAAGACACAGGGCCCATTCGCATATTCAACACTACTTTGCCTCCCCTGGACAAACATTTTAGGCACCCGTGGCTATGGAGGCTGGAGTCTCAGTGTTTGTGGGTTCACAGCGGAGGCAGCTTGTCCATGGCCAGAGTGGCTTTAGGGTCCTAGGTGGTGTCCGAGGTCTCCCCAGGTGGAGGTGAACCTGGGCTCCCGGTCACACCCACTCTCCCCTTCAAGATGGCATGGTTTCTGTGGTGCCAGCTGCCATGGGATAGATTTCAGTAGTAGTAGAGGCTACCCATCCAGGGGAATCTGGTCTACCAGTCCCAAAAGTCCTGCAGAATATGACTGCCCCTCACTCACACACACATACACACACATGCCCCACACATCCCACGCACTCCCCTTTCACTCCCTCACTCACACTCTTTCTCTCACTGCTGTCCTGTCGAACACCATTTTGGATCCTCTGTAGCTTTATTTTGATAGAGATATGCTGAATACAAAGGGCAAACACTGAATAACTGAACAAATTAATAAGCACAACTCAAAGAAACTTATTTTTCTTGTTCTCCAAAAGGGAAATATTTCCTGTTGTGTACACCAAACAAATCAGTACAAGACTGATCTTAATAGATATTAATCTATATATATAAAAGCCTGGTGACCATTACCACCAGTCAACCAAATGACCAGTTGAGCAGTCACTATGATGTGCACTGACCACAAGAGAGCAGGCACTCAATGCAGGAGCTGCCCCCTGGTGGTTAGTGCACTCCCACAGTCAACCTCCCACAGCTCCTCTCCCTGACCACCTGGCCTGATCAACCCCGATTGGGACTGAGAAAGAGGTCCCTGATAGGCCCTGATTGCCAGCTAGGCCAAGGAACCCCCACCTATGCACAAATTTGTCCACCGGGTCTCTAGTAGAGAGAATAAGATAATGTCAATTGAATGAGTAGATTCACATATCAGCCTGATCTTTGTCTAAGTACAGATACTTGGAAGAACTTCCATTTCACACACATCTTGGAAGTTTATAGTTATAAGAAAACAAAACTAAAGGCACTTAGGAGTACGGCCTGTAGTTAGTGCCCTGTTCATCTCCACACTCATAGTACAGCACACTTTCCAAGGCCTGTCTCCTTTACCTATATTCTAAAATTTAATAGAATACTTCTAGAGTTGCAGTAGTTTTGTGAGCTTTCTTTTCAAGAACTTAGGGAATTTCTATGGCTCTTGCTGAAATTGTATTTAGTTTATTCAAGGGAGAAAGAGCAAATGAAACATCTCAATTTAATAAGAAATTGGATTCATACCAACGTGTGTGTTTGATTACATGATTTTATTGATTAACTTGAAAGAAAAAGACATTATTTTATTTTTCCAAGTAAGTATCTGAGGAAATAATTATTTCCATCTTGTTATGGAGGATCTAAATGCCTTAAGTGAATCACCTTCATTAACTTAATTTCAGGTTTGGCAATAATAGAGGAATAAAAGACCTAAATGATACCCAAGATTATGATGGTTATGAACTGAAATGTACTCCTCTTTAAAGCAGAGAATATTCAAAATTTGCAAATGGAAGGAGTAACTTTCAAAACTGTTTACATTTATATTACATAATGTTATATTACATAATTTACATAAATGATTCCATGAACAAAATACTAATGAGAACTTGGATTAGACTTTTTCAAATCGACAAGTTTGCAGCTAGACTAATGCGATAAATAAGCTAAGGATTTACATTCATAAACTAGAGAAAATAATAATTACCTAGCAGATTGGTCGTAAAGGTTCAATGAGAATAATAAATATAAAGCACACAGGAGGATCAGCAGCTGTTAATAGAAAATATATGGCCATTCCCATGTCTTCAAAGGTAATTCAAAAAAGTCCTCAATTTTTTTACATTTGAAGGAATGAGTTTCAAAATAATAGCTCAATTTAGCAAATGGATCCAGTGCAAGGCCAACTTGTACCCCCTATATTATTTTAACCAATAATTCAAAAATTTGCTTCTATTCCTAATTTCATACTTTCAACAAGATAGAACAGAGGTGTCCATTCCTTCCACTCCCTATCAGCACTCCACTTTTCTACTCAGGTTCCAATTCTGTTTCTTCTTTCTATTGGCCACTAGTCTCAGCTGATAATTTCCCCAATATATCAACTAATAATAAATTCTGCTATTTCTCTCTTAAAAAGAATTTGGATGACAGAAAACGAACCTGGCAGCCAAATATATCCATTTTTAAAAGTGAAAACAATATAGTAATTTGTGAGAAAGTTTCTGTAAGTTCCCTTATTTTTATTCAAGTATCAGAGCTGGGATAAGGTTCCTAGATAGGCCAAGTTAATGAAAGGCTCATGAAGTCTGCACTGAGATGCCTTGTATAATAGTTTTCCCACCTCCCCAAATACTAGCTTTGCCTTTATGTTTGAGGGGCTTGATGTTACTATAATTTTAATTTTAGCTTATTTACCAACCACCTCTTCAAACCCAGCCTAGAAAACTAAATTGGCAAGTGAATTAATTCATTTAATTATATTAATTCATTTGACAATTTAATTTCATATAAGGATTTCAAACCATACTCCTTCCAAATAGAGCTAACTGTAGTTTCTATTAGAAGTAGCTAAAAATATCTTAGTTCCTACTTACAAAATAGGGGGAGGAAGAAGGGAATATTACATAAATGTCCACCACGGACACTCATGTAGTGACACATTATATGTTTATTTTTAAATATATATTTTATTGATTTCAGAGAGAAAGGGAGAGGGAGAGATAGAAACATCAATGATGAGAGAGAATCACTGATCAGCTGCCTTGTACACCCCCCTTACTGGGGATCAAACCTGGAACCTGGGTGTGTGCCCATGACTGGAATCAAACCCATTTCAGTCTGAGGACATTTCAGTCTGAGGGCTGATGCTCTATCCACTGAGCAAAACTGGCTAGGGCTGTAGTTGTACTTTAAATATTATGCATAGAAGTGTTTTGATCTGGCCTATTCCACTGATACTGTCAATCATCTATCAATCCCACCTACTTGCTTGCCAGAAGTTATATCTAAAAACTGAAATGTTTGATATTTTCCCCTTAGGCTTTCTTTGAAAAAGACAAAACATTCTACCTCAAACCAGGATGGGTGGGAAGGGAACTTGAAGGCAGCTGCAACCCTCTGGTTACTCTTTCTTGAAACATTGCGAAGCATGGGTAAATCTGCCAGCCTTGTTTGCCAAGCAAGTATCTTCAGTATCACTCCTTTCTTTTCACTCTTTTTGAGTAATATTGTGTATCTCTTAGCAACACCTTGGCAATAGCTTAATATCCTTTACAACATGTTTCAGTAAGAATTATTCAATATTTGCCCAAAGAATCAAATCTTATAAAGAGCAACATTCTTTAAGTAAGCAAAGTTTTTAAGAGATACTGCAGAGCCTTATTGCTCTATAAAGGGTATCTGAAAAGGCATTACTGCTCAGGTAGCCTACCTCTAATATAATTAAAGTTGTTTATTTATATTTATTTTATAAATTGAGATTCTTAGGAATATATATATATATATATATATATATATATATATATATATATATTTATTTATTTCCCCAATCCACAGTAGGTGATCAGTGTATATTTTCAATGGAATTTTCTATTTTGATGTTGCTCTACCATACACTAAAGTATAACACAACACAAACCCAAATAGGCACTTCTATACCAACATCAAGTTGTTTTTCCCAGGCCACCAGTTAACTTTAATAGGGCTCATTAACCACCTACAGAAATAGAAAACACTTTAAAAAATTTCTAGGTCCTAAAATTAATTCTTCAAATTCCAGATCATTGTTGACATAAGAATTGTGAAAAGTGATGGATGAATAACTATTTTTACCATAGTTACTCACTTGTCAGTACAGAGACCTAGCCAATGCATGGCCTTTGGTCTAGTTTGCCTATATTAGTGAGGTGTGTATGAGGTTGTGACATGTAATCGATCCAAAAGAAAAAGAGTTGTGCTAATAGTAGACAACTATCAATGCCTACTAGTACCCCGGGGTAGAATAAATGCTTGAACAAAAGGTAACACTGAAGATACTGCCTTAGGCAGGTGAGTAATATACAAATGTTCCACGATATAAAATTTGAGTTGTAGAGTATATTATAGTTTAGCCCCTTTGGACTGTCATAACAAAATAATAGATTGGGTGGCTAAAACTACAGTTTCTCAGAATTTTGGAGGCCATAAATCCATGAACAAGGTATCAAGTGAACACACACACACACACACACACACACACACACACACACAGGGCACTTTTGTGTTTCTTCTCCATTTTATAATGACACTAATGTCATCAGATTAGGGCCCTACCCTTATGACCTCATTTAATCCTAATTACTTTATAAAGTCTCCATATCAAATACCAATACATTTGAGATTAAGGCCTCAAAATATGAATTTGTAAGGAAC
>PVJN01033817.1:0-23169 GCA_004026805.1 Lasiurus borealis | reverse complement strand
CACAGAACAGGAAAACACTGACTTGACCATTTCTTTTCATTTTACTTTATTTTATTGATTTTTTTTTTACAGAGAAGAAGGGAGAGGGATAGAGAATTAGAAACATCGCTGAGAGAGAAACATCTATCAGCTGCCTCCTGTGGATGTGCCCAAAACCAAGGTACATGACCTTGACCAGAATCGAACCTGGGACCCTTGAGTCCGCATGCCGACACTCTATCCACTGAGCCAAACCGGGTAGGGCTTGACTGTTTCTTTAAACAGCCTTGCAAGTAAGCTTTAATCCATTTTTCTTCTGTTTTCTCTTACCCCAAACCTCCCTGAACTTCAGACTCCCAATGGTATATTTGAAAAACTAATCAAAATTAAAGATCTTCTTTCTTCTGGCACATATTTTCCTCATGTAAGTCAGATACTGCTTTCCTGATTGCTTCCCAGCAGTGCCACCAAATGGAGGTGAGGGCGCAGTTGCAAGCCCTGTAGAGTGAGAGGATGTGGACATGGCAAGAAATCCCCAGAGGAGTTTTTTGCACCTCATATAGTGTCCTGTGAGATCCAGGCTCACATTTAGGCAGCTCAGACACTTCTATTTTTATTCTTGTGCCATTCCCTAGTGAAACTTGCAAAGCTACACTTACATGCAAACTAGAGATACAGATCCAATGAATGAGCCTCCAGACTAAAGACAAAATGTGAAATTTAGACTTGGGTTGAATCAGCTATGATGGGCCTTATAGCTGAGATATACTGAGTTGTTCTATAGAGCAAAATTGTTATTTCCTCTGACCCCTCTACAGAAGCTATAAAGGTAGATGCAAGTCACTGGAAATATTTGGGAAGAAGAATATAGTTGATATAATAGTGATAACTAGAATGGTGAGCTGAGAGGTTTTTTTCCAGAGTTGTGTCTAGTGAAGCCAAAGAATGAACTCTGCGGACCACAAGATTTAAGCAGAAGTGCGGAAAATGTATTACAAGGAGACTCAGACTCACTGCAAGGGAAGAGGGGCCCAATAATGGGCTGGCCATTGTAGTCCAGGGTTTATATTTGCTACAAACCTGCCCTTTGTGTACCTGTGTTGTCACCTGATTAACACCCTCAGTTGTTCTTGCACAGCAACAGACCTGAAATCTCCCTGCTTCTGTGTGTTCTTTCTCTGTTCCTGTGCTGAACTTGGTTTCTATGTGTCAGTACACCTTATTGTTGCAGGCCTTCCCTTGGTTTCTCATTTTGAGTCCAGAAACATTTTATTATTTCTGGTTGGTTGGTTTCTATGATTAAGCTTGCTCAAACTGATATGTCTGCCCCTGCCTATGGTCCCCCTGTTTTGTTTCCCACTGGATCCCTGCCCTGTCTGCCTGCGTTTCAAGCTAACTTCTCTCAATAGCACTTGAGGTATGAATTTGCAGAGTTTGCAACAACCTAATATCCATAGACACCCATTCTGTAATCAAGCCTGTGAATTCTTCTCCAAGTCTTTCCCTGGATCTCACATCCTCATCATAACCAACACCTCTACCCGAAGACAGCCAAACACCTACATATTATTCCTTGATGAATCTGTCCACTGATGTGGTAGACTCTGTAGAAGGTAGATGTGAGTAGAGGGTCTAGACGGGATATAGTTGGACCCAATTCTTGGGAATTTATTAATAAATTCGATAAAAGAAAACCCTTCTTCTATTTACGAAAGATATGTCTCAAAAGAAGTCTTTCCCAGAGCAATATGCATTAGAATCTCTTGGGATGTGTGCTAAATGCCGAATCTATACCAGACACACCCCATGTGCAGGGGACGAGATATGGAACCACACTATGAGAAACTCTAGGCAATTTTGTTAGATGCTAGCGTTTGAGAATGATTGCTAAGGCAAAGAAGTAAAACTACTCTCTCTTCTCTCTCCAATTGCCTTCCAATGAACATTCTTTTTTCCCCACCAGTGCTTCCTTTGTATGTGTCTTAGTCCCTTTGCATGGCTGTAACAGAATGAATATTTATATACAGCAGACATTTATTTCTCATAGTTCTGGAGTCTGGGAAGCTCAAGAATAAGGCAGATGTAATGTCTTGTGAGTTTTTACTTCCTGATTATAGACAGTTGGCTTCTTGCTGTGTCCTCACATGAATGAAAAAGGGACAACAGTGCTTTTTAAAAGGGCACTTAATCCCATTCACAAAGGCTCTGTCCTCATGACCTAATCACCTTCCATAGTCTCCACCATCACACTGGGGATTGGGTTTCAATGTATAAGTTTAAGAGTCACACACTTTCAATTTAGAGCCAGGTGTGACTGTGAGGAAGGTATGTGTGTGTGTGGTGGGGTGGGGGGGTGAGGTGGGGAGAGAGGTATGTGGCAGGGAAAGGAGTTTGATGGAAATAGAAAAAATTCAAGACCCCTTTCTCATTATATTCTGACACCTGCAACTACAAGCATTTTGATTCTGCCATTGATATTTTTGAAATGAATACTATTAACACAGAATTATAGTTATCACAGTTTTGATTCCTCTGATCCTAGAAATAAATTTTTTATGAGCTGGGGATGAAGAAAGTGGGATGAACTCTGTAGGTCATTAAAAACTATTATATTTCTTTCAAATAAAATTTATAGCTGATTGATAGCACGTCTTGTGTATAATTTTAGGGAATACCAGGATTCTCTGCATATATATAGTACATTAATACTCATTTTATTCATTTATGTATTACTTAAGTACTTATTCAATTGTGAATAACAGGTATTCAATAATTTAGTGAATGCACGCTCTTTGTTATAGTTGTCATTTATTTGATGCTGAGTGGTTGATCATGAATATAACCTCAATTACGTTGCCAAAAAGATGGTGTGGTATTGTTAACCTAAAAGTAAAAGGTCTTTCAAAGTGAGAGGCAACAAGCATTTATTGAGATCAGTAAGAATAGCTATTTGGGATCCTTAATTCAGGCAGAAGCCCAAATAATGTTTTGACTAGGAGACAAAGGCAATGGATATATTTGGGAAAGGGAAGGTAAACAATTATATCAATAGAAGGAAGGCATTTCCATTAGTGCAGGGAACATAACACAGTGATGTTAATTCTAAACAATGCTTTTAATGTTTTGATCAGTAGTCAGCAGTCCTATAGTCATGACTGCTTTCTTGTTACCTTTGCAAACAGTTTATATTGGAGCACAATGTTGTCCTAGGCCCAATCCAAAGGTTATTTTGCTATTTTAACATTCAAAGATTTGAAACATAAGATGTGCAAGGCAGTCCCTGTTTTAAATTTTCTCTGTTTATATTATTGGGAGGGACTGGGAGGGACTCAAGCTCTGTAGGTAGAGGATTATGGTTAACAAGAAACAGGAGAGCCTTCTCTATGTAGCACAGTGCTGGGAGCATACTCAGTGAAAAATAAAGTTTGGGTTTCTTTAGCTGAGTCAAGAAAAAATATGATTCCCATTATCACATATGTTTCTAAAAAGCATCTGATAGGAAGCAGAGAGTTTAGACAGACGGTGATGAGTCGATAAAACTTCTGTGGATTATAAGACTACTACTGGATCTAGAGGCAGCATGAGGCATAAAGACCTCTACTAGCAAGTGCAAAAGAAAGCCAGCCAACCCTGAACAAAAGTTTCCACTTCTCATGGGTGCACAGAGATGAAAAATAGAACTGACGACACAAATACCGAGCAAAAGATTTGCACTTTAGAAACTATGTAGAGAAATATATTTTTTTATTGATTTCAGAGAGGAAAAGAGAGGGAGAGAGAGATAGAAACATCAATGATGAGAGTGCATGATAGACTGGCTGTCTGGGTATTGTGCTCACAACCCAGGCATGTGCTTTTGACCGGAATCAAACTCAGAACCCTTTAGTCCACAGGCTGAAGCACTATGTTCTGAGCCAAACCAGCTAGAGTGATAGTTTTCCTTTTAATTGTTCACTCCAGATAATCTTTATGCATAATTCCTTTTCCAAAGTGTAAATACCTAGTAGCAAAGTTATATAGACAAACTGATAATAGCATCTAAAAATAACCTCAAAGTAAAACCCATTTAGTAAGAGAAAGAACTATTCACCTGCTATCTGACCCTAGGCAATTTACTCAGCTTCCTCTTAAGCCTTAGTTTACATATCTGTAAAGATGGGAATAATAACACCCACCGGGATTATGTAAGCATTAAATAAGAAAATGTACATAAAGTGCTTAACACAAAATGAATGCTCAGTGAAGAATTGTTTATGTTAAATGGAATAATATGGAATGACTAGTGGTTCATCAGAAATGTTATTAAAATATGGCCCTGAAAATAAAAATTGGGAGGATGTTGAGTCTAAAACTGAATTTATTTTGACAACATTGTAGATAATACTACTGCAGTATGTGCTAATGTCAATCAATTTTCCTTCTGCTGACACACAATATTTTAAATGCTGAAGTAGATTTAAAAATGTTTTAAGAGTGGATGCTTAGCTATTAGTATCTTTCTGAAGTTACTGCAATAATACCCATGAACCCCTCCAGCCAGCAATGTTCTTTCATCTGAGGAAATTGCTTTAGTGAGTCATGTGCAAATTATCAGCAGCAAGCTACACAGAAATTTTGATCAATATATTTTATGGGAAAAATTACATTTTTAGATAATGACTTTTCCCCTCATAGATACACAACTTGCAATCAAGTTTCAGCTCATGCTTAGAACGCTACAATTGCTCAGGGTCAATTAAACTAACAGAGATGAAGACATGAGTGTTGTTTTTCCTTCTTTGTTGTTTCCTTTTCTTTTCTTTCTTTTCTTAAAATGTGGTTGCTTTTTCAATGAATACAATATAATCGTTAGGAAAAATGGTTTAAGATTTTAGAAACTCTTATACATTCTTGCATATTATAGTTTGGAAAGGCTTACTGTGATGAAATGAGCCTAAGATATAAGAATAAAACCGAATTCCAACTCTCAAGAGTTTTGTATAAAGGAATGAAAGTGATATAATTAATATTTTTATTAAGAAGAAAAAGAGATGTACAAAGTGCTATGTTAAAGTGAAGCATCCATCTTATATAAAAAATGCTGTTTGAAATTTTTGTAAATTAAATCTTTATTATTCAGATTATTACATTTGTTTCTCTTTTCCCTCCTCCATAGCACCCCTCCATCCAACTCCCACCCTTCCCTCTGCCCTTACCTCCCTCCCATTGACCTCATCCATAGGTGTATGATTTTTGTCCAGTCTCTCCCTATACACCCCTCACCTCTTTCCTCCTGAGAATTATCAGTCCACTCCCTTTCTGTGCTCCTGATTCTATTATATTCACCAGTTTATTCTGTTGATCAAATTTTTAATTCCCTTAATTTTTAGATTCACTTGTTGATAGATATGTATTTGTTGTTCATAATTTTTTGTCTTTTACCTTTTTCTTCGTCCTCTTCTAAAAGAGTACCTTTCAGCATTTCATATAATACTGGTTTGTTGTTGATGAACTCCTTTAGCTTTTTCTTCTCTGTGAAGCTCTTTATCTGCCCTTTAATTCTGAATGATAGCTTTGCTGGATAGATTATTCTTGGTTGTAGGTTCTTGCTATTCATCACGTTGAATATTTCTTGCCACTCCGGTCTGGCCTGTATCCGTTTCTGTTGAGAAATCAGCTGACAGTCGTTGGGTGCTCCCTTGTAGGTAATGAACTGTTTTTCTCTTGCTGCATTTAATATTCTCTCTTTGTCTTTTGCTCTTGGTATTTTAATTATGATGTGTCTTGGTGGAGTCCTCTTTGGATTCCTTTTATATGGAGCTCTGTGTGCTTCCTGGACTTGTAAGTCTATTTCTTTTACCAGATGTGGGAAGTTTTCAGTCATTATTTCTTTAAATAGGTTTTCAGTATCTTGCTCTTTCTCTTCTTCTGGCACCCCCACAATTCTGATGTTGGTACACTTGAAGCTGTTCCAGAGGCTCCTTACATTATCTTTACATTTTTGGATTCTTTTCTCTTCTTGCTTTCCCAGTTGAGTGTTTTCTGCTTCTTTATATTTCAATTTTTTTACTTGATTCTTGTGTTCCTCTAGTCTGCTGTTAGAACTCTGTATAATATTTTTTATTTCAGTAGTGTATGTTTAATTTCTAGTTGGTCCTTTTTCATCTCTAGTTGGACCTTTTCCATCTCTAGTTGGTCCTTTTGCACCTCTAGTTGGACCTTTTTCATTTCCTCTTGGCTCTCGCTAACTTTATCCAACTTTTCTAGGATATTCTTGAAAAACCTTATAAGCATGGTTTTGAACTCTATATCCAGTCCTTTGTTTCCCTCCATTTCTTTTGTTTGTGATCCCTTCCCTTGTCTGGGCATTTTCACTATGCCTGGAGAACTTCTGTGTTGGATTCAGCCTTATGATACCAGACTTGCAAAACTGCAGAAGCCTCTCTGTTGAGCTTGGGATGGGTGGAGTCTTAGGGCTTAAGGGACCACCTTGCCTTCCAGTCGGCCCTGCCCCCCACAGCCCCTAAGTCTCACATGATTGGGTAATCGCTGGAGCAGTCCTTTTGTGCACACATAGTGCCTCTAGACCACTGCCTTTCCGGCTCCCCTGTGCTCTAGGACCACACGAGTCTAGGTCTCCAGGGTTTTGACCGAAACAGGGGCTTAGTGGAGTCAGAAGTGGCACAGTTGGGAGGGTCTGTCTCCCGCTCTCTCTCGAAAGCCAGCAGCACAATCAGCAGTCTGTCCTCCACGCAGTGCCGTGCGTGCCACCAGGCCTCTGATCTTTTGCGACTCCCCTAAATTTCCTTGCACTTCTCCCTTTTCACAGTCCAAACTCCCCCCCGTATGAGTTTCGGCTGGATCTGGGGTTTAGTGTCACAGGATAAGGGGTTCAATGCCTTTGAGAGTCTCCGTTTCCATCCTGCCAGAAAAAAACAGCCAGGTACTCCGGCACCCGCTCTCTGCATGCATATGTCTCTGTACCTCATCTTTTTGCAGTTCCTCTGGGTCTCAATGAGCCCCTCTCTTTCCCTCTAGTTGCAGAATTTCCACTCAGCCAGCTTTCCTGTGGTTCTGTCTTTTAGTTGTAGTTTTGAAATTGTTGTGCAAGGCAGCAGTGTAGGTGTTTACCTATGCTGCCATCTTGGATTCTCCTGAAATTTTAACCTTGCTGTTGGCTTCTGTAAATGTTTGCTTGCTTAAATAATAAGGAAAATAGACTATTCTCACTTCAGAGAGGTCATTAAACCTTTTTGGACAAAATGACCAGTGCTGGCACCAGCTCAAGCCTTTGGTTGAGGTCTCAAGGCCTCAGCACATAGGGTCCCTTTAAGAATTTACAAAGGGGTAGGAATCATCCCATATTTGGGAGACAAAGAAGGTAAAAACATATAAATAGGAAAAATTTCTGCATCTTGGGACCCAGAATTTGAGAAACATTTTCCTCTGAACCCGTGCGTAATAAATGTAACTCCAAGCTCTCTGAGCCTGGTTTGATTATTCCGGTTTTCTGTAACAAAAGTACACAGGCACATCTGACCTGTGCTTTGGAGGCTCAGAAGAATCTGCATTATAGAAATGGGCATCCCACTCACCAGCAAAGGCATCAGCAAAGTCACAGAGAGAAGAAAATACTTGGTAGATTTGGGAAAAAAAAAAAAAGCCAATTTTGGCTAGAGCAATGGTCGGCAAACTGCAGCTCACGAGCGACATGTGGCTGGCAAGCTGTGGTTTGCCCTCTGTTGACTAATGAGTTTGCCGACCACTGACCTAGACTCTCGATTCCAATAATTACAGGCTGTTGTTGTTCCTTGTGATTCAGCCCCTATCCCAGTGATCTGTAAACACATTAGTCAACAGAGTGGCAAACCATTTGCCGACCACTGGGCCAGAGCAAGGGGGGTATAGGAATCATAAATAGTAAGAGATAATGGTAGACTAAGGACATACATGAGGTATCATAACTTCAGGAGTTGTAAGCAAATGAATTATTGTATTGAGAGGTAATCCTGATGGAAAAGTTGTTCATCTGAATAGAGGTGGAGACAACAAACAGGTTGGGAACAACTGCTCTAGTCACTGGAAGTAGTTGATTTAGTCAACAGAAAAGCTGACTGTTTCTAAGCAGAGAATTGATATGATCAGGGAATACGGAGACTCTAGTGACTTACCAAACAAGAGGAAATGAAAGCAAGTATTTAGTTACATACTGCAGTTAAACACATTAATTGAACCTCTGCTCTCTCTTCCAAACTACATTACAGTGACTGTAAAGAGATTTTAGTTTTCAAACCTAAAATGACAAAGGGCAATGGAGAGGAGCCAATAGCAACAATTTTGAAGCTGGCAAAGTGGATGGATGAACAAAAACTGAATTAGCAGACGTAAGAAATATGAAGAGGTGAAAAATAACCAAGTTACATTACACAATTCTCGAGAGAGATTGGTGGCATCAGGTGACTCTGTGAAGGTAAGTGAATTGGGGTCTATAAACAGAAAAATTGAAGTTTTTTTTAGGTAGAAGACAGTCCTATAGGGAAGGTGAAATATTTTACCTCAACCCATCTTAGGTTTTCAGCAGGGAGTCTAACGAAGAGACAGATTAAAAAGAGAAAAACAACAGTTTATTAATAAGGGCTGTGCAAATCACACGAGAGAAACTAAACCAAAAGTCATTCATAGTGGCAGCTTAGAATTCCAGCCTATAAAGCATTTTCAACAAAGAACAATACATTTTTGGAGAAAATTTAGAAGAACTGAAAATAGTTGGCTCTGGGGATCAGGAAAAGGAAGTGGGAGGAAGTCTAAAATTAGCTGAATGTGAGTTAAGGCAGGAGCTGTGAAGAAAGGAGATTTAGACTAGATGAGAGCTTTAAAATTAAATCTATAGGCCTGGGCAACTGGTTGGATAAGGAAAGAGTAGGAAAAGGATGTCAGGGGTTTCAGCCAGGATAACAGAGGACAATAAAGTTACCAACAGAATTAGAAAATCCAGAGAGACAGGAGTTATAATGGGGGCAGATAAAGGGATATAATAGAACATAGCAGAAATATAATGACTTGTAAAGACTCTGCCTCTTTGTATCTGTGGTCTTGAGCAGACCACCTAACCTTCATGGGTTGTTGTGTCCTTAGCTTTACAGCGGGGGAAGCAGTGGAGTTTAGTGGTTAAGAACCCAGACTGTGGAGCTGAATCACTCAGGTTCAAATACCACCAAACCCCATTCTCCCAGCCCATTTACCAGCTATATAGAGGTTGGATGCAAAAAAGGAGGAAAAACAGGAGTTCAATAAACATGCTTGTTTTGTTGAATGCCCATTCTCTCTACAAGCCAAAACATTGGTCTATGTGCTTGAGGAAAGCAGAAAATGAAATGTAGATGACAAAAAATAAATACAACAGAGTTCTTGAGATAGATTAACAGTGATAATTAACCAGAAGTTAGACTTATACTAGTTTTATGGCATATTCATGGTCCCATCCTAATCAACATCTTAGCCATTCCTTCTTTTTTGAGTATTTCATGCTTCTTTGAAATGTTTTGTGTACTACTTCATCATTGAAAAATTTACATGCAAAAAATTGAGCACAATTCATGCATTTTGGAGGGTGCAATAGATATTCTGGGTGGGCTTGGATATTGTGCCTTTGCAGAAGTGGAAAGAACCCCTCTCCCCTCCTGGCAAATCCTTCATGTCCTACAGATGTGTCACATTAAATGGGCCAATCTTAGTACAAGAGAGGCAGACAAAGTGAGGCACTTAAATTTTTGTTGCCCACCAAAAAACTAAATTCTGCATGTTTCTGCTTCCAGTGAACTATGGTATAATTCCAAGGTATGGAATTTATGCTCTATTTATGCTCTAGACTTATTGCTACTGGCAAGGATTGATCTGGTTCTAGGTAAACTGTTAAACCAAGACTCTACACTAATGATTCCACACTAATCATTAAATGTTCCAAAGAGATGTGGCCAACTCTAAGCTAGTCAACAGGATAGACAATATTTTGGTCATCATGCAAAGTGTTTTGCAGCAAAGCATGAATTTTGTAGGCCCCACAAGACTCATGCAGCTTGGTGGGGTGGGAGGCATCAGCTTTGCAGGGAGACAATTCCTCTGTGGTATGTGTTTTGGGCCCATACTTAAATCATCAGTTCCCTCATCTGTAAAATGAGGATAATAATACTTTTCAGTGTTATTGTGAAGGCTAAGTGATTAAACATAAATATGGGCCCAACTCAGGGTTTGACATATATTTAGATATGTGATTTTTTTTAGTTACTTTGTTTATTTACTTGTGAATAAGAAAAGAAAAAGAAACACTCCTGGATAAATAACTTCCAAATTAATCTTTTATCATCACTCTTTTTCATTCTATTATGGCCAGAGAGGTGATGGTCTGTTGGCCCTGCCAGCTTTAATCTCCATAATCGTTTTCAGTGGGGGAAGGCTGAGAAACACCATCTTGGTAAAATGCCAGACACTCCTGGTTGTTCCATTGATATTAATTAATCCTCAGTAGCAGCATTTTGGCAACAGACTGACTCGTGTGACCTTTCATGCTGGATTATTCTGACATGATTCCTTTTCTCAGCCAAACCCTTTAAAGCCTTCATAGACTGTTGGCAGAATTCCACAAGCACTACAGTTTCCTGAGAATCCTGAAGTTGGCACCTTAAATGTGTTATTGCTAAATAAGTGAAATGTGAGACATCACAATTCTGGTGATGGAAGGTGCCCAAATAATCATTGTAATATGCAAAAATTCCCACTCTGAGCTCTTTGTATTTGCGGGGGCTCAGGAGGCTGGATTCAGGAAATAGGCTCCTATCTGCTGCCTCCATCGTCCAGAAAGCCTGTGGTTGCTCAGCATGTCCACTCACCGTGATAAGGGTGATTGCTGGCAAAACAACTGTTTCTCTCAGAGGATAAGCAGCTTAAATTTATTGCTTTGGATAGCATCGGCTTTACATTAGCTTTAGCTCCTTCTCACTTTCCCCCTGCTGTTTATGAAAAGGTTTCTTATGGGATTTTATCCTGTATTTGAAATGAAGACAGCAGGAGTCACAAAGCTGAGACAAAGAAAAAGTGCTTCTATCCTTACCTGGACCCCTTTCTGTCTGAGATGACAGTGCCCACGCACCAGCGGAGGCTGGGAAGGACATGTAATGTTCTAATCATCATTTGCATCCCTGCGACTGCATGCTCTCATGTAAGGTGTTCATTGCAATTTAAAGATCTATGGTGAGGATGGTTCCCAAGAAGAGGCTGTTACTACTATTAAGTCTTATCTTTTTCTTAGAATTACAGACCACTTATTACAATGGGATGAAATGGTCATTTTACCTTATCTCCTCCGGCATATTTTAAGACTTGTTTCTTAAGTGATTGTATTCTGTATTTGAAATAAAATGAATCCCAAGCACCTGGCACTATGACCCATACAGAGTGTACTATTCAGTAAATATTTGCTGAATGAATGAATGATGAGGTCTTAAGTCACGAGGTCATCATGGAACACCAATGAGAGTGAGGTAACCAAAAATTTACAGACTTAGTCTGATGAGAATTAGTATTTTCTAAGCTCTGTGTACGTTCTCCTCAACTCCAACCTGTTTGGTTAACTCTGACTTATCCTTTAGGAAAGGAAGTTTCTCAAGGAAGTCTTTTTCATGCTACTTATGTTTTAAGCTTTATATGTGCAGAGGCTATGGTTATTTTTGCCCAATATTCTATTGAGATCCTGGCATGTTATAGACACTCAACTATTTGTGGAAAAACTACTCTGCTCTGACTACTCCTCTTTTCTCTGCATCCCACCCTACTGTCTGAGCACTCATCACGCTTCATTTAGACCACTTTAGTCATCTTTGGCTGAACTTCCTACATCCACCCACCACCCCTTTAGAGTTGGTATTGGACACAGCTGCCAAAATAATCTTCACCAAGCTGTGCTTAGGCCGTAAACTTTCTGTTCTCAAATTGCTTTCAATTTACCTCTATTTATTAACTTGCAAACAGGTACTTTGAAATTGTTACTCTTCACAATATTTTGAAATCTCATTTCTCCAGAGTGTGTTGTGTTATTCAACCCATTTTTGCTTTGTTCTTAAATGTATACATGCTTCTCTCTCGCTATACCCAGTGTTTTGTCTTTCCCTCAGTCATGAAGGAAAGGTCTTCTGAGTCATGTTTATATTGCATCTGCCATGTGCCTTACTAGTATATGTGTGAAAAAGACCCAGGAAATATTTTAGCTCTGTGGAAGATGAGCTCTCCACATAGAACAGCAGGTAACAGGAGAAATGAACCACATACATAGAGAGACTTTAAAGTATGAATAATCTGAATGAAACTATAAACTATAAAATAAGTCTAAGCTGATCCTAGAAATAAATAGCTTTCCCTTCCAGCAGGGGAGGGGGAGAGAAGGAAGCAGCAGGGAATGAGGGTCCTATCATGCTCTGCCACTGCCATCTCACTGATTCTCTGAGCTGCAGGAGAGTGGGACAGGTGTAAGCTTTGGAAGTGAGTGGGATCACATCGAAGTGAGAGTGGTAGATAGGTAGGTAATGGCAGATAAGGAAAAACTGCAATGTTGGCAGCAGCTTCGATTGGCTGCTGGAATGAAGGGACAGTGCCAGATGAGAATATACAATCATAGGAGAAATAAATCAGAGATCTATCTTGGAAGTTGCGGGAAATCTCTCAGTCAGCTATCTTGCTAAGAATTGAATGCACTTAAAATACGTGATGATGTTCATGGTCTATAAATTTTTTTGCTTTTTTGGAATGTTGTACCTTGCCTTTCAAAAAGAACTACTATTTCTTGAGACTTTAAGATGGGGAAGTACACATTTCATTCACTGGGGACTATACGTGTACTATTGACCTACAAAATCAAATATAGATTCAACAAAATATAGATCCAACCAACTTATGTACCAGGTTAAATTATTTTTAGTGTTTTTTTTATTGGCGATCTCTGAAAAGTTGTTCATGAACTTGGGTTTAATAGATTATTGACATTAGACACAGATGTAGGAGTCAGTTGAAAATGTGACTCACCCCCATTGCTTAGTTAAGGTTCTTGTGGTATATAGCATTATTGCCCCTAACATTTCACCCCTTTTTATATCCAGGGCCTTTGCCATGTTGAGACTGAGGGAAAAGTGATGATCATTGTGACAGGATTTTGGTTATGAAAATCAGGATCTGTTTATAGATCAAGCAATATCTGGCAGGCTGCCAATATATTTCATTACCAGAGTCACGCGGCCTCCTGGCCATCATAAAATATCCCTATAGATCAAAATATTCTGACTATCACTAGGTGACTGAGCTTTTAAAATTTAAAGTGTCTTACCTTGTCATTGGTAATAAAATGACATTTGATCTCTGCAATTTTGGAATCTTCCCTATAATGATGGAACCCATCTTAATGGCATTATACCAAAGTCATTGCTGGCCTAGAAATGAGGGCAAACATAGATATTTTTAATGATGTCCTTACTAATATGTTTCTTAGCTTTGGTTGGTATGTGTGGGTATGATGCTTATCCAGGATAAATCCATTTCAACAAACCATTCTTGTCTTAGTATTCCTTTCTCTATATTATGCTGGGAAAACAATATCATCTCAACTTCATTAAACTTAGGCTATCACTGAGTCCAAGTTTCAGTCAACCAATTAGACTGTTAGAGCACATTCTAGCCGTGCAAGCTAGCACACTGAAACCAGTATCTCTAGTAAATGCACTCATATCAAATTCTATATCAGCTTGATAAAGAATTACTAGAGTCCAGTGCACAAATTCATGCACTGGCTGGCTGGCTTGGCCCCAATCAGAGCAGATCTGGGCCAGGCCTATCAGGAATAGGAGACAGTGGGAGGGTCTGTGGGCAGTGGGCCATATGGCCCTGCCCCCAATTGGTGTGTGGTGGCGATCAGAGGTGGAGCTGGCTGAGGGAAGGGGCTGTGGGCTGATAGGGGTGGTGGGGGTTGGCCAGGGGCAGGGTGGGCCATGGAGGGGCTGTGGGGGGTTGACTGACTGGCCCCACCACCAGATCCAGCAGGTTCACTAGCCACAGTGGGCATCGTAGCAACTGGTCATTCTGGTCATTATGGCATTTTGGTAGCTGGCTATATATATATAGACAATCTGTCCTCCTAGGTATAATAACCTAAAAAATTATTCACATACATGTTCCCCAGGATTCTTCAATAAACATTACCAAAATACTATTACAATTCTTATGGTGTACTACTACTTTCTCTTTGGTCATGCTTATATTTGACCCTCTGGAATCTGGAAGTTTATATTTTATCTTGTGGCAAGGGAGGGGTTTAAGTGCATCTTGAGCAGAATGAGCATCCCTAGTAAGACATCTGTCTCAGGTGAGGTTATTGTAGGATTTATAAGTAAAGGAAGGACAGTCTCCTTACACAGGAGAGCAAGTTCATTCTCCTGATAAGAGAGGATGATTGACTCAGGATTTGGAGATTTTCAGTTTTGTCTGAATGGAGCCAGATATCCCATTAACTGGTTCAAGGTCCCATTCCTCACCAAATAGTACCATAAATTTTACACGAGAAAGTTGGCAGAGTTTCAAATTCCACTTTAGTAACCAGATATTACATTTTGTATTAAATGTAAAATTAAATTTTTCCAGTTCAGATGATTACTGGTGTGATCTCTGTCTTCTGACCAGATTCTGACTTTTACAGAACATAAATTACAAAACCATTTGTTAAAACACTGATTCAAAGTTGATGTCGAAGTTAAAGGAGCCATGTAAGGACATGAGGGTGGTTATGATGATAAACAACACAGACTCAGGTGAGTGACAGATTCTGTTGAGTCCACTTGAAGTTTTGCATAAAGAAAATGACAAACTCAATTCAAGTCACAGACCGAGGATGAAAGAGTTCCATAGCATTTCTAAAAAAAATCTTTAATTTCTTCAAGTTATGTGGCAGATATTGCTGGAAAACAAGTCTTCTTCTCCAGTCTCATCTCCTCGACACCCACTATTGGCAGAGCCTAACATAAAGTTAGCTGGCAAAGAAGAAAAGTAGTTTGCAGAGTTCTGACCCAGCTTTATAAGGTAGGGAAGAGACAGGTGGATTTGGCTCTGAGAGGCAACAAGATAAAGGCTTATAAGGCGAACCAATAGCAAGCACAGATAAGCAGCTTGGAATTGAAATGAGTAAATCCATTTCTAACTGAAAAAAAAAAAGCAGAGATTGCTCTGTGATTCATAAGAAGAACTTGAACATTTCTGTGGAAAGAGATAAAAAAGGAATTCATGATTTAACCATTCATTTTATAATCATTTTCCTTAGTATAAAAATTGTACCTTAAAAGTAGCAAGGTATGCAGATCCCCACTCTATGGAATTTCAGAATCAGAAAAATGTTTTTTAGTCTTCTGGTCTATTTTCTTATCTTTGGCATGTCTGGATTACAGAGAATTGATATTAGTCTACTGCATTCAAGCCAAAACTAATTGCTGTTTTGAGATAATATACCCACATAGAGTAAGGTGGAATAAGGAACTAATGGAAGGTTACTTAATTCAAGGCAGTTTTTGTTAAGGGTTAGCCATCTGTTTTTTATTGGGCAAGTGTAATGATGTCTCTGGCTTTTGGTTTCTTTATCTGTGAAATGAAATTTTTGCAGTCTGGTACCTTTACAGCTCTGAAAGTATCTCAGAGGATGTCCTTACTTGCCTGCTGGGATTAGAGAAGGCACCTATAACAATGAGTCAGAACCACATCCCCAGTTACCTGATTCACCAGTCATGTGGTAAAGAGGCAGAGATACTTTCAATTCCGAGAATGAGAATGTACAGATGCACCAGTGTTGGTGGATTTTACGGTAATGAGTGAGATGATCATGAGTTGGGGATTTTCAGCTGCCATTTTTAAATGTATGAGAAATGTTACTATAGTAGAATTGAAGAGTATTTAGCTCATTAAAAAACAGAAGCAGCAAATTACTAAATAATTTCTTCCTTTTTTTTTTTTTAGGTTTAAGATTTGACTGTAGCGCTGGTGAAATTCTAAGGTTTCAAATGTGCCTGTCCATCCATATTCATGATGCTGTATTTTATCTGTGAGTGCGACCCACTAGGTTTATTTTAGATGATCTTGTTAGCACCCTGACAAGCAGTGAACCTCTCATCTTTAGGACTCAGGAATGTGGAACAACCGATTTGACACAGCAGGGAGGGTGATAAAAGGAAGAACTGGGATTGAAGATCTTCTATTAATGTTCACATATCAGCATGAAAAGATTTCAGTGGTCAGAAATGAGTCTGAAATTTGGGGAGAAAATGTATAAAATGCTATAGCAATTGAAGTACAAAATATTTATTTCAGTATGTTAAGTTACTTAGTTATTTCCTAGTGAAGACATACTTTCAGTTATATTTCTTATTGTTTTGCAACTTAAAGGGTTATATTTGACTATTTCAAAAGAAATAGATCTTAGCTACTGAAGCATCAGTTTCTACCCTTTGGACCAAGGACTTTAGTTTTGGTAAGGTTATTTCCTACCATTTTTGTAAAAAGAAAAACATTTTAATGAAAAATAATAACACAGAAACCATGTTTTGGTGACTTTTAAGGTAACCTCTTCAGAAATTCACAGTAATAACAAGAAGGCTTGCAGCGAAGTTCTACACTTACTAACTTAATTTCCCTTTCCTATGTCTAGTCATCTTTCTTTTTTTTTTCTCTTTCAAAATGCTGGGTTCTGGGATAGATGTGTGTGTTGGTATGAGGAAGAGGAGAAAAAAATCCATTTTTAAATATGGTCATAATCTGTAAAATAATTAGTTCCTTTTTAGAACTCAAAATATTAGTAATATACTTTTTAAAAAATACACTAAAATGTACCTAATATGTTAGTAAAAAGACAGTTTGGGATTATGTCATCACATTGCTTATCACCTTGAGGAAAGGAGGAGTTTGGGTCATTCTTCCACTTTATATTCTGTTTGACAGAATGAGTGCATGTGCAAACTATTTATGTTCAGTTTGAAGGGTGTTCAGTACCTGTTTGGCTGAGCTACTTCTGAGCACTTCTGGTTCCATTTTGAGAGTGAAACTGTAGAGCTCTTGAGAAAATAAATGAGTGAAAACTTGGTGTAGAGACTTCTCATTTCAATATCTGTCGTTCAAAGCACCCCTTATTCTTACTACTGTAAAATAAAAAGATCATACCCTCATTTATTCTGCGAATCATTTTCTCCACTGAGCCAAAAGAATCTCACAGAAAAGAAAACGTTATGGTAGCCTTCAGAGATACGGCAGTGGTAACGATACCTGCATCCTAGATAAGGACGTCTGTTCCTGGCAAAATGAATTAGTCTGACTAAAACCTCAAATGAATCTTATTTCTGCCTCCTCAATGCCTTCAGTATTTATCTCATTTTATGGCTATTGCTTGTTGAATTCTCTGCCTCTAATGGGTAAGCTGGGGAGGGCAGGGCTTATATATACAAGGAGAGAGTGAGGCAATGCCACATATGGTGAAAACCCTGTCTCTGGGGCTGCCGTCTGAGTCTGTCACTCCATGTTTGACTTTGGCAAGGTTCTGTAATGATGCTGTGCTTCCCATTCTCCATGTATTAAATGGGCATAATAATAGTACCTCCTTCTTAGAGATGTAGTGAGCATTGTATGCAAGAGCACATAATGGTGAACTTAGCTATCTTCCCAGTGCAGACTGGAATGGAAGCTATGATGATCACTCTAGGCTGATACATTCACAGAGAAGAGGAAGATCAAGGAAAGTTGCAGAGCAGGGAGTGGGAAGATCTTACATTCTGTTCTGGAATGTGGAGTCTGAGCTACCAACTCTAAGTAATTTGTCCAATAAAGAGGGTTCATAAGAGAGAAATTGGGCTGCAAACAGGAGTCATTGGTATCCAGGTGGAATTTGGAGCTATGGGAATTAATTAGTTCTATAATACAAAATTAATGTATTGAGATAGGAGAAAGGGGAAAAAAAGAGGAACACCAATATTTATGAAAAGGTGCAACTTCAAAAAAAAATTAAGAATGAGAAATCAGAAATTTGGGAGGGAAACTGGTTGGGAATATAGGGAAGTATCTATTTCGATGTGCAGATCCAGCATGCTCACGCAGAACACAGCTGTTAGACACGCCCATTGGCTTTAGCACCTAAGGGACTGATGCCAACCTCAGTTCATGAAGTACAGGGGCAAAAGGGCCAGAAGCAGAGGGGCTGCAGCATGAGGAGGCAACCTGGACCTTGGGCGTGGGCCACTGTTTCTAGAAGCTTGCTTGGGACTGGGGAACGGGGAGAGATTTGTGAATGTTTACACACACACACACACACACACACACACACACACACACACAGATAAATTAGATTTCAGAAAGGAAGAGAGATAAGATAGAGGAGAAAGAATAGATATGAAAAAGCAGGTCTCTGAGGATCTGTTCCCCTTTGGTTTTTCTATTTTGACGTCTCAGATAAATAGGAATGGTAAATCCAAAAATTGTAAATCCAAATAATAATGAATTTTTATTCTTGGCACTTTCTTACATAAAATCTGCTTTCATGCCTCCATGAGGGGATGTGTTTTGTCCTGCTAGAGACACCTTTTCTGTATTTTTTCTTAAAAATAAATAATGACATATGCAAGGGAATACTGAGATAGAAACATCACATGTCTAGGGATCATTCTCTATGCAAACAGAAATAGCTCTTTTTGATAGCTTGTCCTATTAACATACCACCTCCAGGAAGAACAGGAAAGTGCTGTGCCTCACAGTCAGAAAACTGTTTTCTATGTTAAAGTGTCCAAAAAGAAGGTAATTGAGTGATTTCATCTGTCTGTAAAGGTAGCAGTTTCTCTCTCTCTTTCTCTCTCCCTCTCTTTCTCTCTGTTTAAAGAGTCTTGGGAGTTGAAATAAAACTCAAATAATTAAAGATATACTTTTAAAACTTTCAGTGAGAACAATCACAAATACACTAAGATGCAGCATTTGATGTCAGGATGTGACACAGGCCTTTCTTGGAACCAACAGTAAATGCAGGCAGCCCCTGAAAGAAGGCTCCCGCACTGAGCACTGCGCCCTCAGTCCTGTTTCACAGCCTGCACTGTGCATAGGAACAGCGCCCTTAGGACAACCAATATGCTTTTCTGCTTCAGCATCTGATTACTCCCAGGAAATGAACGGCCATTAAAGCTGAGGACAAGAATTAGATGATTATCTTTTAATTATTTTGAATAAGTTTCTTGACATGTAAGGAAAAGGTTCTTTACATATATCACTCAGAGAACAAATTAAAAGGTCAATAAAAATGGACTTTATGATTACTAAGCACATATCCTTCTAGGCAAAAATACTATGATTTTGAGTTCCTCATGTAAATTCTGATTATTGCTCAGACATTGTGCTACTTACTTCAAAAGCATTTTAAAAGACTTAATAATTACAATCCCTTGCCAAGGACCCTAGTTTCTTTAGAAGAGAAGGAATTTAAGTCTCAACTAAATGACTATCCTGCATCTTGAGATTTGTTGCATAGGATTTAAAGCTCCGAGTGAGAGACCAGTCTTTCTAGCAGCTTAAAAATTGTGTGATATTTTGGAACAAGTAAGATAGGAGGAAAATACCCTCATTTAGGGGAGGCTGTTTATGTCTAAGAAATTTTCATCTTATCAAAACCTCATGATATACAATTTAAGACTCTTACAAAAATAAAACATACTTTCTCAAAACATGAAATTTGATTATTAAATATATGCAAAATCAATAGTGACTGATCAATGTCTTTGGAAGGCAGCCCGAATAAGGGATTCTGCTGTGTGGAGAAGTATTTTCTCCAGAAACTCTAAGTCCTTATTTGGTTCTGTGATAATTTTAGAAAATAGCCTTGACTCTCTATTTGAAAGAGTTTTACTTGAATTTGTAAATTATTTTAGATGATGAATGCCGCACTGATATAGAACTTCACCTCAAATATGGTGGTGAGGGGCACCTAGTTTTAATCATATTTAGATCTTTCTAATGGAGAATAGTTCTTGTTTGTTTGTTTTTAATTTTAGAGGAATCTGTTTGAAATGATGATGTTGTTGGAAACACAGCACCCTATAGGAGGTTCCCACTTATGTACCAGGATAACTGGTACGAAAGATTCAATATCTGTATGCTGCCTACGGTAGTGTATAGAAAATGAGTTCAGATGACCTCCAACTGTCTCCAGATGCTACGCTTCTATTCTTCCCACACGGAGACAAACAATCTAAAAAGAAAATATAAGTCAAGTTTCAGTAAGTGAAAGCTGCCACTCTAGGCTGAGGGTGCATAATGGCTTTCTGGTTCAGCCTGGCAAAGCTGTGTTCGGATCAATGATTTTACATCAGCTCTGCACCAGCAGGCTTCCATATGAGAATGACAGATCCTGGCACATTGCTCACACTCATTTTAATGAGAGGGCTTTTGCCTGTATACGATTGCTCTCATCCTTTTTCTTTGCAAGAATTTACTCACAAGGGTTTGGTCAGGAACAAAGCATCAGGTAAATAGGCAATTGTTTTTATTTTATAGGCTGTGAGTCAGTTATTTCCTCATTTTTATGACCAATTGATGACTACTTTCAAGATAGAAGCAAGTATTGATTGATAATAGACATTAAACACTTGCAAATGCTAACTGCAATATAAAACACATAGGAGCCATGTTTCCTGTCATCTAACAGCTCCTACTCTAAGACAATAAGATAGTTGTGCATACTGAGCCAATGGAGAGTGACAGTTAGGTTGTGAGCAAAACTATACATTCGCTAATCATTCTTAAGTAAGATTTAAAAAAAAATAGATGTTATTTGAGAAAGTTTTGAGAAGGAGCAATTGATTATAAATGGGCCCAAGGGGACTTTCTGGGTGTTGTAATGTCCTATATGTTGATTGTGCTGGTGGTTACATGATTAAATACATTTGTTAAATCCAGATGTGTTTTTTATATATTTAAATCATACCTTGCCCTTAATTTATAAAGACATTAATGTAAAACCCAGCTAAATGATAGACTGGTCTTTAAAAAATATGAACAATCAATTTACAAAAACCGAAATACAAGTGATGCTGAAAAAGCCATAACAATGCTAGACTCCTTTCAAAATAAAGGAAAGGCAAATTAAAACAACTTGACATAGTTTTATCACCTATAAATCTGGACCAAATAATTGGTAGCAAACACATTGTATGGGAAAACCGGTACTCTCATACTAAACAGGTTGAAGTGTAAATTGGTACCATTCCTATGGAGGGTAGATGGGCAATAACTAACAAAAATTACAAATGCATATACCTTTGAACCTAATAATTCTACTTTTAAGGTACTTGTCCAACAGATATATTGTGTGCATGCAAAGTAACACATGTATGATGTATTACTTGTAGAATTGTTAGTGATTGCAGATGATTGCTAAAAGCTATGGTATATTTATACAATGGAATACTATGCTGCTATAAAAAAGCAGTAATTCTTACCATTTGCAGCAACCTCGATGGAACTGGAGAGCATAATGCTAAGTGAAATAAGCCAGTCAATGAAAGAAAAATACCACATGATCTCACTCATTTAAGGATAATAAAGAACATTATAAACTTATGAACAAAAAGATAGATAGAGAGGTAGTAAAGCATCAAACAGACTGTCAAACTACAGTGGGAAGGTTAGGGAGAGGTGGGGTAGATAAGAGATCAACCAAAGGACTTGTATGCCTGCATATAAGCACAACCAATGGACACAAGACACTTGGGGGTTAGGGCATGCATGGGAATGGGGGAGGGGGGGAATGGGAAGATATGTACACATGTAACACATTAATAAAAAAAGAAACAAAAACAAAGAAAGGAAAAAAATATCTTTAAAAAATTAGGGCTGAATGAATTCTGGTACGTACTTGCAAAAGAATAGCGTGTAGCTGTAAAACTAAGAAGGTCTTTATGTACTGGCATATATATCTCTTGATATTTAAATGAAAAGTTAAAGTTCACTTTCCAGGAAGGTAGTATAGATGTAATCTTTTTCCTATTCCTATCTTAAATACAAATAAAAATCCTGGACATTATATATGTAAGCAAACAAATACACAAGAAGAGTCTGAAGGGTGGAGAGGAGGCACAGCAGACCATTGAAGAACCTATGACTCAGAAACACCAAGTGGTGAGTATCCTGTGTTTTCTTTGTGCCTCATCTATTCCAGCCTTGTGGCTGAAAAAGCTAGCATATTGGAAATAAGAGTACGATGCAGAACTAAGATTAAGAAAACCAGACTCCCAACATAGACAAAAAACTGAGGAGAGAGAATTGACCGTAAATCAGTTTGGTGATAGACTGATAGATTGAAATAGGTCTTTGAAAGAAAATATCAGATGTGTTTTGTATATCTGTTTGTGAAGAATGTTTCCCTGTGCTTGCGGAATTATATCAGTGCCTAATTTTCAGTTAATTTTAGATAGAAAGAAATAACGGTTTCATGTAGCCTGCTCTGTTTCACTTCTCCTCATATTTGGATTTCTGCTGAGAGTGCACTCTGGCAACCGGAGCATAATAAGTGCTAAGTCTTATTCTAACTTTAGAATAACTGTTATGGCCCTTTGGGAACCTTAAAGATGAAGTCTTCAATTGTAAATAGTCTCATTTCCTTCCTGCACCTCTTCACTTAATGAGCCTGAGTTTATACCTGGCTCTCCCAGAGAAGGGTTGAGTGGCTGCCAGTCTGAGCCAGGATGATGGTTTAGAAAAAGACTCTCTCCCATTGATTTCAAGGAGTTTGAACATACGATGGAAGAAATACTCCCTGCTGTGATCCATGCTCAGGACTTTGAGGACCACAAGATTGCACATAAGAAGTTCTGTCTGGGAAGATGCTTCGAGGGAGAAAGTCTTCCCAATGGGCTGTTGTCAAGATCCATCTCCTTTTTGAGAGAGCTTCTTGTGAAGTCAGCCCCACTTCATTGCACTGCCCACTCATAATAGAAGTCTCTCCATGGCTTAAAAATTATCACCCAATCCTCAGTTTGGGGGATATTCAGTAGACTTCTGTGGTTTGTTAAAACACCATGTCCCAGTATTTCACACAACTTATGCTAATGATATTTAACTCACAGAAATGATTTTTCGAGGTAATTCCATACTGCTTTCTACAGTGGCAGT
>PVJN01033816.1:0-23178 GCA_004026805.1 Lasiurus borealis | reverse complement strand
TCCTTGGTGTTTTTCTTGAGCCCTTTCACTTTCTAACCTAATATAATAATTCCTTTCTTTGAATTCCTGTTAATATGTTCTTGTAGTTCTTATCCCCTCCCACCTTGCCTTATTGTTATTTAAATAGCTGTTTTGTGTTCACAATCAAATTATAAGGTGTTTGTAGGTCTGTGTCATGCTCATATTTGTGCCTCTTGCAATGTCCTCACAATACCTTGTTCAATAAATAGCTAGTTAATGAATTGAATGAAATAATGGCAGTTGTACATTTTGGATTATGTGCAATTTGCTTAAACTTGTGAGGCTAATGTAGCATGCTATCTCATTATAAGCATTCAGGTTGACTTCCTTCTAAAAATAAGTGCAAAAATACTTTTACATTTTGTTTTTCTGAAATGAACTCTTAAAGCTAGAAAGGACTTAGATATAAGTACCACTTGTGCTTTGTATCTGCCAGAATAGTCTTAGGTAAGACTTTTACTAATTACATACTTGGCTAGTAGTGAAGCTAGAAAGAGAACCTAAGTTTTTTGTGTCTGTTCTAGTGTAATTGAACAGTAATATTTGTTATTGCTATTATTAATAATTTCAAATTCATTAATTGGCACTGAGGAGACTAAGAAGCCTAAAGCATACTTCTTATTTTTTTTATTTGTGATCTCCTTGGCAAGTTGACAGGTATACATTAAAATGATTTAATAAAAAAAGTACCATAGTAGTGGCTCAGAATGCTTATTCTATAAGAATTCTGAGGAAGAAATTAAGAGTGGTGATGACTTTTAACTCATATGGATGAGTTGGAATTTCATTTGAGCCTTAAGGAAGAGTCAATTTGAGGAATACTACAGTTCTTATCATACTAAGACACTTCAAAACAATGATAAAACCATGAGAGAAACTTTACTGTATTTATTTCTAGTGTAATAACCTATCTATTATATAGTCATTTATTTATAATTATTTAGCATTCTTCAACTTACGATATACTATTTAAATCAATAAACATTTGAATGTGTTTAATGCCCAAAGTATTGTGTTAGGCTTTGTATATTATATTAGACTCAGTACTCATGTTTCAGCTTTCAGGCAGATACTAGTACCTAAGCCTAGTTTAGTGAGCTCTATGTGGTTTAGAAACTGTGACTATGAATTTTACCAATGTGATAATTATAATAATTCTTATAGTCTACACAAGGATTAACTTGGCCAGCTAATCTATAGATACTTAAACCTGCTCTCAGAAGTCAATATATCTTAAATACAGCAATAGCAGGTGCTCATTTTTTCCTATTCTCCTATGTTCTGGAAACTTGTTTTCTTACATTGCACAAAATTGGGGGACAACTGACATCCTTTGCAAAAAAAAGCATTGCAAGTGTCATGAAATAATATACTTGTTTATGTTTGTATTATTGCCTACTATGTACTTAATAAGTTGTTCTAAGTTGTAACCTTGGTAAAATAGATAAAGAAAAAAGTATATTCATCTATGTTGTGAAACATTGATATAATTAGGTCACTAAACTGCAGTTTAATTGGGCATACTGTAATTTTTCGTGTGGATTTTTGACATGGTACCATTATAATTCATTCAGAATATTAAGGGTTTTTTGTTTGTTCTGTTTTCAGAAAGGTAAATATGATGGCAGAATGACATGTAATCTTCTTTTCCAGTAGTGTATGAAGATGAAACACTTTTGGGTTATTTTTGATAACTTTGTTGCTTTTTAGATTATATCATTCTCTTCAGTAATATAATGAATGAATAATCTATTCAAGTCATTAGAAAGCAAAACATTGGATAAAACACAAAACTCTTCTTAGCCCGAGAGAGCTCAGTTACTTAATAAGAACATACAAATATGCATTCTTATTTCTTCTTTTTACATAGGGTAGCACACTTTATATGTTATTCCACACTCTGCTATATTTATTTAATAGTATCTCTTGAAATTCTTTTCAAATCTATACATGCTATTGTTACATGGTATTGCCTTGTATATATTTATCATTTAACCAGTCCTCTTTTGTTGAACATTGGAATTATTTTTTTTCTTAGTTTTTTGCTGTTACAAACCATGATGCAGTGAATAACTATGGCACTTAGGCTGTTTACAAATCTTAGCTAGGGTGAATTGTGCCATGAAGCCTAAGTTTTGTTGGTGGCTAACTTTGGGTAGATCTCAGAAATTTATTTTGGCCTCAGAATTAGCAGATGTTGCCTTTAGCAATAGTGCTGGGTAATAGTTGGTAATTGTTCAACAATGGTCTATTTAGATTAATGGATGGATTGGAAGAACCAAGTAGTCCTTTTTTTACTATTTAAAAAAAATATTTTTATGGATGTTAGAAGAAGGGAGTAGAAGAGAGAAACATCAATGTGAGAGAATATTGATCAGCTGTCTCCTGCTTGCAGTGCCTCCCCCAACTCCCTCCCCACTGACAGGATTGAGCCCAGACCCTGGGCATATGCCCTGACTGGGAATTGAGCCAGTGACCTTTGGTGCATGGGATGACACTCAACCACCTGAGCCACACCAGCTAGGGCAGCAGTTCTTTAAATGTGCAATTGTCAAAGGTAAAAAATACAAGGGGAGTAAATCTCAGAAAAGTCCAAACAGATATTTTAAGTCAGGATCAGGATAAGGTCTGGAGTTTTAATAGTTTGGTAAGTTGACTCCAGGTGTGCCAATAATCAGAGTTTTGGGATATGAATTTGATTTAAGTAAGGAACTTTGTCATAATATGAGTTGATTGCTGAAATATTATTGGGCCTGAATCACTATTAGGGCTCGTAAATGACAGTTTCTGTCAGAGGAGAATGCAAGATCAACTTCTGGGCCTGCCTTTATTTTTTTTAATGAGGAAGTTTAAATAAAATATTTCTGGAGGATCATGAAATTTTATTTCCATTACCCTTTTTAATAAATTAAAAATGCATATACATTTTATATTAATTTGGAGAGAAGCCAAGATGGCGGCATAGGTAAACACCTACACTGCTGCCTCGCACAACAGTTTCAAAACTACAACTAAAAGACAGAACGGACATCATCCAGAACCACAGGAAAGCTGACGGAGTGGAAATTCTACAACTAGAGGGAAAGAGAGGGGCTCACGGAGACCCAGAGGAGCTGCAAAAAGCTGAGGTACGGAGATGCGCACATGGAGAGCGCGGTTGCCAGAGAACCTGGCCGGCTTTCTCAGGCGGGAGGGAGACGGAGACTCTCAAAGGCATTGAACTCCTTATCCTACGACACTAAACCTCTGATCCAGCCGAAACTCATTTGTGGGGGAGTTTGGACTGTGAAGGGGGAGAAGTGCACAGAAATTTAGGGGAGTTGTAAAGATCAGAGAACTGGTGGTGACCACGGCACTGCGCTGCAGAGGACAGATTGCTGATTGTGCTGATTGGCTTTCATGAGTGGGCGAGAGACAGACCCTCCCAACTGTGCCACTTCTAACTTCACTTAACCCCAGTTTCGGGTGAAACCCTGCGGACCCAGACTCGTGTGGTCCCGTAGCGCAGGGGAGCCGGAAAGGCAGCAGTCTAGAAGCACTCTGAGAGTGCGCGCACGCGAGACAGGGACTGCTCCAGTGATTACCCAGTCACGTGAGACTCAGGGGCCGTGGAGGGTGGGTCCGACTGGAAGCCAAGGCGGTCCCTTAAGCCCTGAGACTCCACCCATCCCAAGCTCAAGAGAGGCTTTGCAGTTTTTTAAGTCTGGTATCATAAGGCTGAATCCAACACAGAAGTTCTCCCAGCATAGTGAAAATGTCGAGACAAGGGAAGGGATCACAAACAAAAGAAATGGAGGAAAAAATACGACTGGATATAGAGTTCAAAACCACGCTTATTTCCAAGAATAAGCTAGAAAAGATGGATAAATTTATCAAGTCCCAAGAGGAGATGCAAAAGGACCAACTAGAGATGCAAAAGATCCAACTAGAGATGATAAAGACCAAATTGAAATTAAACATACACTGTCTGAAGTAAAAAATATACAGAGACCTAACACCAGACTAGCGGAAGGCAAGTATCAAGTCAAAAATGTGAAATATAAAGAAGCAGAAAACACTCAACTGGAAAAGCAAGAAGAGAAAAGAATCCAAAAAATGTGAAGATAATGTAAGGAACCTCTGGGACAGTTTCAAGTGTACCAACATCAGAATTGTGGGGGTGCCAGAAGAGAGAGAGAAAGATACTGAAAACCTATTTCAAGAAATAATGACTGAAAACTTCCCACATCTGGGAAAAGAAATAGACTTACAAGTCCAGGAAGCACACAGAATCCCATATAAAAGGAATCCAAAGAGGACTACACCAAGTCATATCATCATTATAATACCAAGAGCAAAAGACAAAGAGAGAATATTAAAAGCAGCAAGAGAAAAACAGTTAATTACCTTCAAGGGAGCACCTATATGACTGTCAGCTAATTTCTCAACAGAAACGATGCAGGCCAGGCGGGAGTGGCAAAAAATATTCAACATGATAAATAGCAAGAACCTACAACCAAGAATACTCTATCCAGCAAAGCTATCATTCGGAATTGAAGGGCAGATAAAGAGCTTCACAGATTAGAAAAAGCTAAAGGACTTTATCAACTCCAAACCAGTATTATATGAAATGCTGAACGGTACTCTTTTAGAAGAGGAAGAAGAAAAAGGTAAAAGATAAAAAATTATGAACAACAAATACATATCTATCAACAAGTGAATCTAAAACTTAAGTGAATTAAAAATTTGATCAACAGAATAAACTGGTGAATATACTAGAATCAGGAGCACAGAAAGGGAGTGGACTGGTAATTCTCAGGGGGAAAGGGGAGAGGCGGGTACAGGGAGAGACTGGACACAAATCATACACCTATGGACTCATCAAATGGGGGGAAAGGTAAGGGTAGAGGGAGGGTTGGGAGCGGGGTGGAGGGGAGCTATGGAGGGGAAAAAAGAGAGACAAATGTAATAATCGGAATAATAAAGATTTAATTAAAAAAATAAAAATAAAATATATTAATTTGATTACCATGTACATACTATCTTCATTTCTTCCTTTAAACTCAATGAAAGTGCTTATATGCTTATATGAAACTAGAGGCCCAATGCATGAAATATGTTCAAGAGTAGGTAGGCCTTCTTTTCCCCTGCTTCTGGCACCAGCTTCCCACTGGCACCTGGGATCTGGGCTTCCTTCCTGGCTTTGTCTGGAAGGTAGTCAGGAAGGATTTCTGGTGTAATTATCATAGTATGTTTTTATTATTATAGCTACTGTATATTTGTTTGCAGGGATAGTTTTAAAACTCAAATAGCATATTGTAAATATATCTGTCTCTTATTTCCCATCCCCTCAGCACCATTGCTAGTATATTTTTGTGTTCTTCGACAGTTACTTAATAAGAACATACAAATATGCATTCTTATTTCTTCTTTTTACCTAGGGTAGCACACTATATATGCTATTCCATACCTTGCTATATTTAGATAATAGTATCTCTTGAAATTCTTTTCAAATCTATACATGCTATTGCTACATGGTATTGCCTTGTATATATTTATCATTTAGCCAGTCCTCTTTTGATGAACATTGGAATTGGTTTTTTTTCCCTTAGTTTTTTGCTGTTACAAACCATGATGTAATGAATAACTGTGGCACATGTATAATTTCACAGGTATGCAAGTATATCAGCAGGCTATTTTATCAGAAGTGGAATTGCTAGGTCAGTTTGTACAGGTGATTTTGGTGGATGTTGCCAACTTATCCCCCATAGAGTGTACCAATTTACACATTCCTCAGCAGTGGCATTTTTACAGCAATGCCAACAAGTATGTTTTCAAACTTTAGGATTTTTGCCAGCTTGATGAGTGGAAGGTAGTATCTTACTATAGTTTCAATTTGTATTATCTTATTATGAGTGAGATTAAGTATCTTTTCATAGTTTTAAGAGCCATCCTTATTTTTTTCAACTTTTTTATATCTTTGTGCCAACTTTCTGTTTGTGAAATAATATTTTAATAATATTTTAAGATGATCATTTTTAATATTTATCTCACATTGGATTTTATTATTATACCATTCTTTATCTTTCTGTAATTGGGCATTTCATCTCCTTTTGGAGTGTGCCTAGTATATTTATTTTGCTCAGAAAGTTATTAAAATTTTTCATTTTTAGGTTATTTCTTTGGAAATCAGGAATTCTAAGATCGATTGTACATTTTTGAATTAATTAGCTATGAGTAAAATAGAACTTATCTGGATCTCAGTTCCTTCATTTGCAAAATAAGGATGTTGAATTAAATGATTTCCTATTTCTGTGACCCTTTGAAATTTAGCAAAAGCAATACATCAAGTTTAATAGTCCTAAAATAATAGATACAGAAACAGGGAAGTAATATACTATTGCAGGTTTTAAAAAACTTATTATAGATAATGCTCTGCTTTAGTAACAAAGCTATCTTTCACTTGCCTCCATGACATTTGTTGGTTAGAAATACCTCTTCATCATTTTTCAGCTCACATCAAAGCTATTTTTTAGAGGCGTGTGTGTGTGTGTGTGTGTGTGTGTGTGTGTGTGTACTGTTAGGGAAGAAAAAAACATTGCTTTTGATTTAATGTCATCTATGTCATAAATGTGCATGTTAATCTTCATTATTGCATAACTGGTGCCAATTTACCCATTCAGTTTTCTAGATTCAGTTGGAAAGCTGATCATAAATCTGTTTACGTGGTTTCTCGTAAAAAATTAACAAATTCAACTACTTACACTATTTCTTCATTATAAAGCTAGGGATTGAATTATAATAGAACCTGTTCTCTGGGGTTTTTATCTCTGTTTACTTGGCATCTATAAAAATGGCACTAAAGAAGGTGAATAGAAATAGCTTTTAATGTGTATTTTGGGGAATGAGATTAGAACAATTGAAGAAATGACAAGTATAATGAATGTAACAGGCCCTGTGCTAGACTATGTGTTTAAAAAGAGAAAAAAACCATACTTTTAACCTTAAAGGAAGCTCAGAGCCAAGTATGGGAGGAAAACTTCTATGTAAACAAATATATTAATTACCATAAAGATCTCTACTAAGTGCAAGATAATTTAAATTAGGAAGCAGTGAATTATGCTTTGAGAAAATCAAATGGGAGGAGCATGGATACTTTGATTTAAAAGTCATGTAACCAGAAAAAAATGCCTCTTTCTCCTTCAGTTTGCCTGGTAGAATAAGAGAATTAGGGACTTTACTCGGGTCTCAATATCCTTCTGTTAATTCTCTGGACTGAGATACCAGAGATTATCCTAAATCTTTTGGTATGCCCCTGACTTTTCTATTATTGATTAAATTTCTACACCATTCTGAGGCTCAACACTAAACAAAAGCCTTTGCTGACTGACCCAATCTTATGCTGGTCTTAATTTGTTTTTTAATTCTTTAACATCTATACCCAATAAATTTATATATATTCAGGTTGGAAATGTACCATTTCAGAAATGTTTCATGTGAATCTTGTCCAATTAAAATGTAAAAATTTGAGGGACTTTTAAGTATCATTCAGGGCTGAATAGTATGGACTTAATTTTGTTGTGTTAGAACTTCTCAGTACTTCTCTTAGATGCTGAATTAGTCAGCTTTTGCTGTGGTAGCAGACAACCCTCAAATGTTCAAGGCTTACAATAACATTTATTTCTCACCAGCATTTGGTAGGTTGGCTATGCACAGCTGGCTAAGCTCGTCCTGATGGTGCCTGTCTCTCTGCTGAGATCTGTTCATTGTGGAACCCAAGTTGAAGGATTAATGTCTTCCTGGGGCATGATCTCGGGTAGAGAGAAGGGCACAAGAAGGCTAACAGAAGTAGCTCTTAAAAGAACTTCAGGGAACTGGGCCACATTTTGTTGGTCATAGCAAGGCATTTGGTAAGGTACACACCCCAAACGAAAAGAATGGGGAAGAATTATTTGCCTACCGGATGGCAAAATGAATGTTTATTGAACAGTATCATCTAATATAGATATTTCTGAATTAAAACAAAAAGTTAAAGGAACAGGTGAAGTTATAAGTATGAAACAAAATAACTTAGTGGGGAGGAGGGCTTCCAAGGCCCTATGAGTGAGAAAAAATTTACTGTAATTAAAACTTAAATTACGATAACAAAAGTAATTTTTTTAAGAACTTATTTTATTTTATTGATTTTTTTACAGAGAGGAAGGCAGAAGGATAGAGAGTTAGAAACATTGATGAGAGAGAAACATTGATCAGCTGCCTTCTGCACACCTTTTACTGGGGATGTGCCTGCAACCAAGATACATGCTCTTTACCAGAATCGAACCTGGGACCTTTCAGTCCGAAGGCCGACACTCTATTCACTGAGCCAAACCAGTTAGGGCATCAAAAGTAATATTAACATTACAGGTAGGGGCAGCAAAGTGTCCTAGTTAAAATCTGGGCTCTGGAGTCAGTTCACTCTTGGTTCAGATTCTGGATTTACCACTTCTAGTCTTTAGCAAGTCACTGTATCTCAGTATTCACATCTGTAAAATGGATGTGCTACTTATCAAACTGTTGATTTTCAGCTCTATACTCATCTCCCATTATCTTATTTGTGATATTGGAAATTTCTTCCTTTCTATCTTTTGTTAAGCTTTGTCAGTAGAGGAACTAGAGGGAGACTGGAGAAGGGGTGTTATTTCCTGATTCTAGTGTGCTCCTTGTGTGCTGTAGTGGCCAGCAGCATGTGTGACACCCAGTGGCACTTAGCTCCTAGGGACTTTTAGTGGCAACACTTCTATATGCAGTTTCCAAATGTGTTTCATACTATGGCATCTCCTTCCCATGGACACTTTCTCAAGTTCTACTGACCTGAGTTTTCCTGGTAGATGGCTTTACTGTGAGTTCTGTTGATGTGGCACTTTAGTAAATTCCTTAGACGTCAGTGGCTGTGTCCTCACCACAGGTCTGGAAATACATCCTGTTAGGAGTAGCCTTTTTATATATTTACTAGAGGCCCAGTGCATGGATTCGTGCACAGTGATGTCTCTTGGCCTGGCCTGCGCCGTCTTGCAATCTGGGACCCCTTCGGGCAATGGTCGGCAAACTCATTAGTCAATAGAGCCAAATATCAACAGTACAACAATTGGAATTTCTTTTGAGAGCCAATTTTTTAAAACTTAAATTTATTCTAATACCACTTCTTCAAAATAGACTTGCCCAGACTGGTATTTTGTGGAAGTGCCACATTCAAGGGGACAAAGAGCCACATGTGGCTCGTGAGCTGCAGTTTGCCAATCACTGCCTGGGTAATGTAGGACTGCCGCTTTTGGCCCAGTCCCCGCAGGCCAGGCTGAGGGACCCCACCAGTGCACGAATCTCTAATATGCATAAAAGGTCTTTGGTTAATCTCTTCCCACCCTACATCACCCCCCTTCCCTCTGAGATTCATCTGTCTGTTCCATGTTACCATGCCCGTGCATTGAACATCTGCCCCCTGCTGGTCAGTAAGTGTCATATTTACTGGTTGAAAGGTCAAACAATCAAATGGTTGCTTAGAATTTTATATATATAGATTTTCTTGTTGGTCTGCATTGGCCCTTGAAGTAGTGGCTGCCCTCTTTTTTTGTTTTGTTAATATATTTTATTGATTTTTCACAGAGAGGAAGGAAGAGGGATAGAGAGTTAGAAACATGGATGAGAGAGAGACAACAATCAGCCACCTCCTGCATGCCCCCTACTGCGGATGTGCCTGCAACCAAGGTACATGCCCTTGACCAGAATCGAACCTAGGACCTTTCAGTCCTCAGGTCGACACTCTATCCACTGAGTCAAACCAGTTTTGGCATGGCTGCCCTCTTTATCTGCTGTCTTTTTCCCCTTTACATCCTAGACTCCTGTTGTAATTAATAATGGTTTATATTAACTTTTTTGTTCCAATTACCATGTGGTTTCTTGTCTTCTAATTGTACAGGTTTATAATTTGTATTTTTCTATACAATTGTTCTGAGGACTAAAGGAGATAATGCATAGCATTGCAAAGTGTTTAGAATGGTGTCTAACACTATGTGCTTACTATTGTATTTGTTTGTGGAATTGATGTAATCATCATCACTATCACTACCACTAGTTAGGAGTAACATTTCTACTTTTTGTTCACAGGATGTTTCGTCTTAAGTCACTTTCTGCATTGGCAAAACTGGCCCTGGGCTCTCGATGGTACCATGGAGGATCACAGCCCACCCAGGTTAGGCGGCGACTAATGGTAGTGGCTTTTCTGGGAGCATCTGCAGTAACTGCAAGTACTGGTCTTTTGTGGAAGAGGTGAGTTTTAGCTGAGCATCCTGTTATTACATGTATTTTCATTCTTCCAATTCTAAAAAGAATTGATTTCTGGCTTACCTTTGTATCAAAATTTCTTGCACAAATAATTTGGCATTGATATTATTTGTCTATGAAATAAGATGTTTCAGAGAATTCTGCTTTCATTTCAAAGCAACCAGTAAGAAGTATTCTGTTTCAATATCTGCCTGTCTCCTTTTCTGAGCACTTTTAACTAATTTACCAATTTAATAACTTTAATACACTGAAAATAATTAATATAATAAATTTAATAATCTAACAATTTAACATGTAAAATTAAGTGGTTTTAAGTATATTCCCAAAGTTGTGTAGCCATCACCACTATCTAATTCCCAAATATTTTCATAAGAAACTCCATTCCACTTAGCAGTCACCTTCCACTTTCTCCATATTCTCTGGCCCACATAACCACTGACCTACTTTCTGCCTATAGATTTGCCTATTCTGGACATTTCATATGAATGCAATCTTACCATCTGTGGTCTTTTGTGATAGGCTTCATTCACTTAGCATAATGGTTTCAAGGTTCACTTATGTGGTACCATGAATCATTACTTCATATCTTTTTATGGTCAAATCATATTCTGGTGTATGGAATATATACCACCTTCTATTTATTCACTTCCCTATTGATAGCTATTTAGGTTGTTTCTGATTTTTAGCTGTTATGAGTAATACTGCTGTGACAATTTGTGTACAATTTTGGGGATAAAGTATGTTTTTATTTCTGATGAGTATTTACCTAGGAGTGAAATTTCTGGATCATATGGTAACTCTGTGTTTAGCTATTTGAGGAACTGATGGACTTTTTTTTAGTCTCACTAGTAATGTATGAGTGTGTGCACTTGTGAGTGTGCATGTATGTGCTTAGATTTCCTTGTATGTAAAATGGGGATAACCTAGTGAAGGAAGTAGACATACAAGTCCAAGAAGCACAGATGATGAACTTGAGAAGCCTATACCAAACCACATCATAATTAAAATGCTAATGAAAATGAAAAATATGAATAATATGAAAACAATAAGTACATATATATCAACAATTAATATTTTATTGAGTTTATTGGGGTGACATTGGTTAATAAAGTTATATAAATTTGAGGGATATAATTCAACAATACATTATCTATATGTTGTATTGTGTATTTTCTATCTAAGTCAAGTAATCAATAATTACTTTATGTAAGTGTCTAATCACTGGGCTATTCACCTGAAACTAATATAATGTTGTACATAAATTATAAGTGAAAAGTAAAATGGATTAAGTACTCCAATCAAAACAAATATAGTGGCTGAATGGGTAAGAAAACCAGACCCTTTAGATTGAAAGACACACAGATTGGAAGTAAAGATGTTTCATAAAAATGGAAATATAAGCAAAACCAGGGGGAGCAATATTTATACTAGATGAAATAGACTTTAGAGAGAATCCAAGATGGCGGCATTGGTAAACACCTACACTGCTGCCTTGCACAACATTTTCAAAACTACAACTAAAAGACAGAATGGACATCATCCAGAACCAAAGGAAAGCTGGCTGAGTGTAAGTTCTACAGCTAGAAGGAAAGAGAGGGGCTCACAGAAACCCAGAGGAGCTACAAAAAGCTGAGGTGCGGAGACGCGCGCACTGAGAGAGCGGGTGCCCGAGTACCTGGCTGGATTTCTCTGGCGAGAGGGAAATGGAGACTCCCAACGGCATTGAACCCCTTATCCTATGACACTAAACCCCAAATCCAGCCTAAACTCATACGGGGGAGTTTGGACTGTGAAAAGGGAGAGGTGCACGGAAATTTAGGGGAGTCGCAAAAGATCAGAGGGCTGATGGCGTGCACGGCACGACGCAGAGGACAGATTGCTGATTGTGCTGCTGGCTTTCGCGAGGGGCGGGAGACAGACCCTCCCAACTGTGCTACTTCTGACTCCACTAAGCCCCTGTTTTGGGCAAAACCCTATAGACCTAGGCTTGTGTGTTCCTGGTGCTCAGGGGAGCTGGAAAGGCAGCGGTCTGGAGGCACTACGGGCACTTGAGCACAAGGACCACTACAGTGATTACCCAGTCACGTGAGACTCGGGCCGTGGAGGGTGGGGCCGACGGGAAGCCAAGGCGGTCCCTTAAGCCCTGAGTCTCCACCCATCCCAAGCTCAACAGAGGCTTCTTTGGTTTTGCAAGTCTGGTATCATAAGGCTGAATTCAACAGAGAAGTTTCCCCGGCATAGTGAAAATGCCGAGGCAAGGCAAGGGATCACAAACAAAAGAAATGGAGGAAAACAAACGACTGGATATAGAGTTCAAAACCACGCTTATAAGGTTTTTCAAGAATATGCTAGAAAAGATGGATAAATTTAGCGAGACCCAAGAGGAGATGAAAAAGGACCAAATAGAGACACTGACTGAAATAAAAAATATTATACAGAGTCCTAACAGCAGACTAGAGGATGGCAAGAATCAAGTCAAAAATTTGAAATATAAAGAAGCAGAAAACACTCAACTGGAAAAGCAAGAAGAGAAAAGAATCCAAAAATGTGAACATAATGTAAGGAGACTCTGGGACAGCTTCAAGCGTACCAACATCAGAATTGTGGGGGTGCCAGAAGAAGAGAGAGAGCAAGATACTGAAAACCTATTTCAAGAAATAATGACTGAACACTTCCCTCATCTGGGAAAAGAAATAGACTTACAAGTCCAGGAAGCACACAGAACCCCACATAAAAGGAATCCAAAGAGGACTACACCCAGACACATCATAATTAAAATACCAAGAGCAAAAGACAAAGAGAGAATATTAAAAGTAGCAAGAGACAAACAGTTCATTACCTACAAGGGAGCACCCATATGACTGTCAGCTGATTTCTCAACAGAAACTATGCAGGCCAGACGGGAGTGGCAAAAAATATTCAACATGATGAATAGCAAGAACCTACAACCAAGAATACTCTATCCAGCAAAGCTATCATTCAGAATTGAAGGGCAGATAAAGAGCTTCACAGAGAAGAAAAAGCTAAAAGAGTTCATCAACTCCAAACCAATATTATATGAAATGCTGAAAGGTACGTTTTTAGAAGAGGAAGAAGAAAAAGGTAAAAGCCAAAAAATTATGAACAACAAATACATATCTATCAACAAGTGAATCTAAAACTTAAGTGAATTAAAAATTTGATTAACAGAATAAACTAGTGAATATACTAGAATCAGGAGCACAGAAAGGGAGTGGACTGATAATTCTCAGAGGGAAAGGGGTGAGGGGTGTACAGGGAGAGACTGGACAAAAATCATACCCCTTGGATGAGATCAATGGGAGGGAGGTAAGGGCAGAGGGAAGGGTGGGAGCTGGGTGGAGGGGTGCTATGGAGGGGAAAAAAGAGAAACAAATGTAATAATCTGAACAATAAAGATTTAATTTTAAAAAAATAGACTTTAAAACAAAGGTTATAACAAGGGACAAAGAAGGACCTGACAAATCCACTTCTGGCTATTTATATGAAGAAACCCAAAACATAAAATTTTAAAATATGTATGCATACATTCATATGTTAATTGCAGCATTATATATAACTAGTGGCCAGTGCATGAATTCATGTACATTAAAAGGGAATTAGAAGAAATATTTTAATATCAGTATTTACCAAGTCCTGGAGCAGGTATCCAGCTCCCACCTCCCTCCTGTCAGAATCTGTGATGGTGCCCATGGGTATGCAGCATCAAAGCCGGTGCCCCAAGGGGCTGCAGGACCCTTTCCCCCCCCCCTCCCCCCTCCACCAAGTCCCAGAGTCCCGAAAGTCTGCAGGCTTGCAGCCCTGTAGGGCTGCGGGGTCAGTGTCCCAGGAGACATGGAGCTGGTAAGGGGGAAGAGAGTGGTGACCTGGCTCTAAGAAAATTGCCCTGGGCCTCCTTGGGTTACCTCTGAGTTCCTCTGGGAAAAAGGGCCAGAGGCGTCAGGGCTGATTGCGGGGTCAACAGAGGCAGTGGTGGAAGAAGCTGTCATGGCTGGCTCTTTGCCTAACACAGTGGTGGGACTGCGGCAAACAGCAGAACATGCTTTGTTGGGAATGTCTCTATCAAAAGAGCTGGGTAGGGGCTGTTTTAGAACATGGCTTCCTGGCTATCAGGGTTCCATGTTCTGTTGGGCTCCATCATCAGGAAGTGAGGTCACTGCTCTCGTCAGGAAATGAAATCACTGCTCTTGTGTGGGGAGAAGCTCAGGGTAGGGACTAGGCAGTGACCAGGGAGGTTTTCTGTCATGTTCATACCCCAGGTCAAGGCTGGGTGGTGGATATGGAGTGTGGGCAGCTCCTGTTACCCTACGTTTATCCTGACACTGGAGCTGAATCTCATTCCTCCCAGGTGGAGGTGGAGTGGGGGTGGTGCCCTTTACCCTGATATTTAGCCCCTGGGCTACGGGACTCCGAAGAGTCCCGGAGTCTCACCCCATGGCCAGTGGATCTCGGGACTCCCCTGATGCACCTTCTGGTCAACTTCCCTCCAGCATCCTCACACTCGCAGCATCAAGCCCAGTCCTGCCCACCTGCTGTGTACGAAGCCATCTTTTGACAGCATGAGGGTGTAAGGACCATCTAGGCTTTTATTAGTAAGACTAGAGGCCTTGTGGGGTGGGAGGGCTTCCCCCTCAGCGTGGCCTGCACTCTCTTGCGGCCCAGGAGCTCTTGGGGTATGTCTGACTGCCACGGAGGTGGGAGAGGCTCCTGCCACCTCCGCTGCGCTCGCCAACCATTAGCCCATTTCAAGGCTTTGGGCTGAGTGGTGCTCCCTCTGTGGGAGTGCACTGACCATGAGGGGGAAGCTCTTGCATTGAGCATCTGCCCCCTAGTGGTCAGTGTTTATCATAGTGACTGGTAGTTCCTCTGTTTAGTCTATTTGCATATTGGTCTTTTATTATATAGGGTAACCAAGTTATGGAAACAACTTAGGTGATTATCAATAGATGAATGGATAAAGAAGTGGTAGATATATACAATGGAATATAATTTCAACATTAGAAAATGAAATCTTGCCATCTGCAACAACATGCATGGACCTAGAAGGTATTGTGCTGAGTGAAGTGGGTCAGTCAAAGAAGGACAAATGCCAGTTGATTTCACTTATATGTGGAATCTAAAATAAATAAATAAATAAATTAACAGGTAGAACAGAAACAGACTTACAAATACCAAGTACACTTTGACAGTTGCCTGATAGAAAGGGGCATGGTAGAATAAGTGAAAAAGATAGGAGGATTAAGAAATACAAATTGGTAGTTATGGAATAGTCATGGGAATTAAAGTACAGCATAGGGAATATAGTCAGTAATATTGTAATAACTGTGTATGGTGTCAGATGGATGTTAGATTTATTGGGGTAACCACTTTGTAAGTTATATAATGTGTAATCCCTTGGTTGTACACCTGAAATTAATATAATATTTTACATCAACTATAAGTAAAAAATAAAAAATAACTTAAAAAAAGAAAGAAATGTTCATGGAAGCATAGACTTTAAAAATAATGAGTCCTTCTCTGGGTTTGATTCCAGTCAAGGGCAGGTTGATCCCTGGCCCTTGTCGGTGCACATATGGGAGACAACCAATCAATGTGTTTCTCTCTCATTGATGTTTCTCTCCCTCCCACTCTCTCTAAAAAAAAAAAAAAAAGCCATGGAAACATATCCTCAGGTGAGGATTAATAACAACAACAAAAGTAATGAGACTGTAGGCCAGAAAATTATTTTAATGCCAAAGAGAAGGACTAATTTACGTTGTCATTTTTCTTGCTCTTGCTGTACAGACTTCTTCCTATGACTTTGAGAAAGTGGAAGATTCTGGCTGTGTTCTAGAGTGGCTGTCCATATGGGAAAGAGTCCCTCGTATTGATAGCTTGCTCCCAGATATGGGGGAATGTTAGTGTCTTTTAGATCTGGAAGTATATGTGATGTGAAACAATAAAATAATTTGTATGTGGTTAAAAAAAAAAGAAAAAGTGACTATATAATTGTTCATTTTAAAATTTTCAAACTTTAAAATCCATAAATTTAAATTACAAAAGAACAACATATTTGGTTTAAATAAAGTCAAACACAGAAATAAAGAATAAAAATCTCTTTTATCAGCCTCAATCTCTTTTCCTTAATATAAAATAAATATTATATATTTAATATATGTTGTGATAGATAGTTTTGAAATATATAAGTCAATAACAGAGTATATAATTTGTAAAGTTTGCTGGCAAACAAAAATGAATGTGTTCTGGGATATACAGTTAAATATATGTAAAGACCAGTTAACATGAATTAACTTAAATATAATCCTTAGAAACTATTTTAGAGTACTTTTAGAGGTCATTTGTTACATTTTTACTTTGTTTTTATTTCTCAATCTCAAAAAGATACAGAGATATAGTAATAAGGATTTAGAGTTTGGAATCTGAATATGTGGGGTTCAATCGGTTAAATCTAATATCCTTTTTTATTTGTTTGTTTGTTTGTTTGTTTAGTCAATTTCAGAGAGGAAGGGAGAAAGAAAGAAATATCAATGATGAGAGAGAATCATTGATTGTCTCCTACACATCCCCTGCTGTGGATGGAGCCGGTAACACAGGCACAAACTCTGACCAGAAATCAAACTGTGACCTGCTGTTTTATAGATTGACACTCAACCACTGAGCCACACTGCTGGACTCTAATATCATTCTTGTTCAGCCTAAAGTACTTCATTTACTAGGAGATTGTTCACTAGGGATAGATCCTGTCACCTTTTGTCTAGAAATGCTTAATTTTGTCTTCACTTTTGAAGGTTATTTTCATTGGATATAGAATTCTAGGTTGTCTTCTTTCATTTGAGCACTTTAAGTATATCATTCCATTGCTTTTAGCTTTATCTTTGATTTTTTTTTAAGTTAGTAGCCTCCTTATATCCAAGTATACATTTTATTGTGGTAAATGTACATACCATAAAACATACCATTTTAGACATTTTTAATTTCTGTGATATTAAATACATTCACATGATTGTGCCACCATTACCACCATCCATCTCCAGAACTTTTTCATCTTTCCAAATTTAAACGCTATACCCATTAAAATAAACTTCCCCATTCCTCCCTTCTCCTTCTCTCTGGCCACCATCTACTTTGTGTTTCTATGAATTTCACTATTCCCTATTCCTCATATAAGTTCGATCATATATTATCCTTTTCTATTTTGCTGATTTTACTTAGTAAAATGTCTTTAAGGTTCATCCATTTTATGGCATATGTCAGAATTTTCTTTTTTTATTGTGTATCCAATAACTTAATTTTGTAAGTTCTATTTTAAAAATATTTTTTTATTGATTTCAGAGAGGAAAGGAGAGGGAGAGAGATAGAAACATCAATGAGGAGAGAGAATCATTTATCAGCTGCCTCCTACATGCCCCCTACTGGGAATTGAGCCTGCAACCTGGACATGTGCCCTTGATTGAAATTGAACCCGTGACCTTTCAGTCCACAGGCCTATGCTCTATCCATTGAGCCAAATTGGCTAAGTCTGTAAGTTCCTTTTACAGTGGTACCTCGAGATAGGAGTGCCCTGACATACGAGATTTTTGAGATACGAGCCGTCAAGTGAGTGATTTTTGCTTTGAAATACGAGCAACATTTGAGATAGGAGTTATCGCGCGGATTGGCTGGCTGCACACGACTCACCAGTTTACCACGACTCGAGCGTCTCATAGTTTCCCATGCCTCAAGGTTACAGAACAAATTAAACTCATATCTCGAGGTACCACTGTATAGTCTTTTAACTTGTTTTAGAATTTAAAGTGATTTACATATCACCATTATATTGTAACAGTATTCTGTATTTGTCTGTTTATTTACTTTCACCAGTGCGGTTTATAAACTTTCATCTCTTTTCATATAACAGTATAGTTTTTTCTTTGTTATTTGTTTGTTTAGCATTTTTTGAAATGCATGTTTAATGGTGATGAACTCCTCCAGCTTTTATCTAACTGGGAATGTCTTTATTTCTCCTTGATTTTTAAAGAATAGTTTTTACCTGGTATTGTATCCTTGGTTGGCAGTTTTTTTCCTCTGAGCACTTTCTATATATCATACTATCTTCTATTGGACATCAAGGTTTTAACTAAGAAATCTGATTATAGTCTTATGGAGTCCTTTTGTACGTGACAATTTACTTTATTCCTGCTGCTTTAAAAATTCTCCCTTTGATTTTTGACAATTTAGTTATAATGTGTCTTCATGTGGATTTCTTTGGGTTTCTGCTATTGGGAATCTGTTGGGCTTCTTCAGTCTGGATTCCCCAAATTCAGGAATATAATTTCTTTAAATAAACTTTATACCCCTTTATCTCTCTACCTTTTTTTTTTCTGGAAGTCGCATAGTGTATGCATTGCCCTTCTTTACTTTGTGCCAAAACCTCTGAGGCTTTCTTCATTTTCTTTTGTATTTTTTCCTCTGATTGATAATATCAAGTGATCTCTTTTTAGTTTCATCAGTTATTTTTTCTGCTTGATCAAGTCTGCTGTTGAAACTCTCTAGTGAAATTTTCAGGCCAGTAATTATATTTTTCAGTGCCAGAATTTCTGTATGCTTTTTTACATTTTTATCTCTATTAATACTCATTTTTAATGCATTGTTTTCTTGAACTTATAGAGCATCTTTATGATAGGTATTTTGAATTATTTTTCAGGTAATTAATATTCCTTTTGTTTTTCGGAGGGATCCATTTTTGGAGATTTATTTTGTTCCTCTATTTAGGCTTTATTTCTTTGTTTTGGTGTGTGTGTGTGTCTTGTAACTTTATCTTGAGGTCTGTGTTTTTGAAGACTCAACCACACATTACAGTCTTTAAAAACCCTCAACAATCAACCCAACTATAGGTTCTGGGTACTCCTGAAACTTCTCTGGGTCTGGGTGGGCAATTTCTCAATTACAGAGGCTTGCCACTTTCTTTTTCAGGAGTTTGTAATCTCTTGTTCTCTCTGGTTTGTATCAGAAGCCATCCTACTCTCTGTCTTCTTATTAGCCATGAGGCATTCAAAATATGCCCATTTCCCATCAGCACCCAAAGTCAGGAGGGATACATACCAGTCCTTCATGGAATATTCTGAAGAGTTAGAATGCAAGACATACATTCCACTTCTTTCCCTCCCATTTAAGGGAGAAGCCTCAAGTGATGTGCCTTTTCTGAATTACTCCCAAATGTGACAGCTGCAGCAAGCCACCTCCTGCTCTTTGTTCTCAGTGGCCCCCAGGGATGTAAACTGTACCAATTTTATCAGAACTCTAAGTGAGGTGAGCAGAAACCAGCTCCTTGGGTAGCCTCTGAGTAGACAGAATGTTGTTGGACATCCATTCCATTCTTTTTTTTCCTCCTTGTGGGAGAAGTTTGTAGCTGAGCTGTTTACTCTTAGTGCTCAGCTGTGCCTTGCTTGTAGGAGAAGCTCACATAAGTAAAGTGCAATTGCTCCTCTTACTCATTTCAATATTTCTGTTCTTCTTATTATTCTTTCATGGTGTACAGCAATGTCTTAACTTGATTTAGGAAATTTCATAAATGTATTTTGATCATGTATATCAATGTTAAACCTATGTTTCTATGAATGACAAAGATTGGGATTTTCTGGTCTACCATCTTGTTGACATCTGTATAATTACTATTTTATTGGATATTTAAATTGTGAACGTTACATTGTTGAGTGTCTGAATTTTGTTGTTTTTCTTTAAAAGTATTGATTTTCTTGTTGGCAAGCAGTTAATTTATTGAAAAACCTGCATGACCTTCCAAAGATTTTTTGTGAGCTGTTTCTTTAAAGCATTGTTTAGGGTATCTTTTTCTCTAGGGATAATTTAGCCCCATTAATAAAACATGATCTGCTCTGGCTGGTGTGACTTAGTTGGTTGGAGCATTGTCCTATATACTCAAAGGTTGTGGGTTTGAATCCTGACCAGGTACATACCCATTTTGTGGGTTTGGTCCTTGGCAGTCCATTGACATTTCTTTCTCATATCAATGTTCCTCTCTGCCTGTTTCTTTCCCTCTCTCTTTTCTTCTCCCTCCCTTTCTCTAATATCTATGAAAAGCATATCCCCAGCAAGGAGGGGAAAAAAATGATCCTCCTATAGTGTTTACTACATATCTTGAGTGTTCAAATAATTTGTCATTACTTGAACATTTCCCACTTTTGAGTTCTAGAAATTATTTGGCCTACAACTTCTTATCATTTGCCCAATTTTGTATAGTTTAATCCTAAGAATGCACTACTTAATGTTAACTCAAGGAGACCCCATGTAGACTTATGTGCCCAGGACCATTGGGTGGGCGGCTTGTCCCTCTCCCAGGCTGCATGCCACTGGTGTCCAAGACCGAGGGGCAGACAGCTAATCCTTCTCTTGGATCACAGGCACAGCTGCTGGCATCTGAGACTGTGGGGACCTTGTGACATGCGGCTTGTCCCTCTCCCAGGCTGCATGCCCCAGATGCTGGCGCCCGAGACCATGGGACGTCCAGCTTGTTCCTCTCCTAGGCCACTGGCACCTGGGACTGTGCGGTGGGTGGCTTGTCCCTCTCCTGGGCTGCAGCCTGAATGGTCCCCATTCCTTTCTCACGAGCTAATTTGTGCCTGGCTGGTCTCTATTCCTCTCTCCCCAGTGTTGACAGTCTGAGCTTTTAAGGTGTGATGGTGTGAGGGCATGATGACCATTTCCATGTTAGCGCTTTATTATATGGAATAATAGGATTTCCTTTCCTTTTGTGTATTTTTCAGATTTTCCTTTTAAAAAATTTTTATATAATTAATTCTTACAACTTGATGAATTGGAGAGAAGTATACATTTGTGACCCATCACCACACTACTAGTATGTTATAAAAATCTCCGATGGCTTGCAAATCTCCTCTTCCCCATTTCTTGGAAACTACCATTTCATTCTCTGCCTCTAAGATTGATTGTTTTATATTCATTATAGGTATAAGTGATATAATGTAGTATTTGTCTTTCTGTGTCTGGCATATTTTACTTAGCATAGTGTTCTCTAGATTCGTCTATGTTGTCACAAATAACAGGAGTTTCTTCTTTTTTTAACATGGAACGTTATTCCATTGTATATACATACCACATTTTCTTTATTTATTTGTTGATTGATAGACATGTCTTGGCTACTGTGAATAATACTGCCATGATCATGAGAATGTAGATCTCTTTGTGATCCTGATTTTAATTTATTTGGTTATATACCTAGAATTGAGATTGCCAAATCATATAGTTGTTCTATTGTTAGCTTTTTGGGGATCCAACATACTGTTTTCTATAGTATTTGTATTAATTTACGTTCTACCTACAGTATATAAAACTGTCCTCTAAAGTGAGGTAATACTTTGTTGTATTTGTTTTGTATATCTCTGATGATTATTGATGTTGAGCACCTCTTTATATATATGTTGGCCAATTGTGTATCTTCTTTTGAGAAATGTCTATTAGTTCCTTAGCTCATTTTTTTAATGAGTTACTTGCTTTTGTTATTGTTGTTGTAAAAGCTCCCTATATATTTTTAATATTAATCCTTTATTATAAAATATATGGTTTACAAATACTTTTCTTCCATTTCCGGGTATTGCCTTTTCATTTTGTTGATTGTTTCCTCTGCTGTGCTGAAGAATTTTAGTTTCACGTAGTCCTGCTTGTCCAATTTTGCTTCTATTCCAGGTGTTGCCCGTGCTTTTGCTGTCATATCCTTTATTTTTAAGGCTGAATATTCTATGCACATACCACATTTTCTTTACCCATTCATCTGTCAGTAAACATTTGGGTTGCTTCCACATTTTAGATATTGTGAGTTATGCTGCTATTAACATGTGTGAAAAAAATGTCCTTATTACACTGCTTTTAGTTCTTTTGGATATATAACCAGATAAAGATTTCTGGACCATATGGTAGTTCTATTTTTAATTTTTTGAGGAATTTCTTCATGTAAACTTTTTACAAATTTCATTGCTGTTGCTCCTCCTAAGCTGTATCTGAAAATCGTTATTTGGCTAATATGATGGACCTTAATGATTAGTGTGTGTGTGTGTGTGTGTGTGTGTGTGTGTGTGTGTGTGTATTTATTTATTTATTTATTTAATCTAGAGCCCTTGCAGAATCTCCACCATCTGTAAACAACCTAAAGAGTGAAGTTGGTGATAAAGGAAAGAATAAAGATGAAGGAGAAGTTTATAACCATGAAAAAAAGGCTGAAGATACTTGTCCTGAGCCTCATCCGGAAGAGAAAAAGAAGAAACGTTCTGGATTCAGAGACAGAAAAGTATGAAAAACAGTTATATAAATGAATCAGAACTATAGTTAGTTCTAGATACGAATAATGCAATTGAGTCTCTTTTATGATATATTTCAGATGGTTCATATTTACTTTGAAGTTATTCACCTCTTCACTATTTTCTATCATGTTTTAAGGCAGATATACTCTTGGAATGTAAAGTTAATGGAGTTAGGAAAAGGACCGAAGATTACTAATCAGGATTAGAATATATTTTCTTCATACTTTCAATTTAGCTACCTAACATTGATCTTGCTTTCTGGATCTTTCTGATGTTGTATGTTCTCATATATGTTAATTGAGTCCTTGTGGTAATACAGATTTATGATGTCAAATTGTAAAGGTAAAATAAAATATCTTGGGAAATAAACAGATATTTCCAGAAAATTAAATAAATTTGAGGAAGCATAAACTTCAAATGACTTCAATATTCTATCTGTTTAACACAATCTGCTGTTCTATGCCTTTTCTCAGAAAAGTTTCAGTTTCACTATAACAATGCCTGTGATATTGGTCATTTGAATTCAGCAGAC
>PVJN01033815.1:0-23179 GCA_004026805.1 Lasiurus borealis | reverse complement strand
CCAGCACGGGCACAGGAAAGGGATACCCCCTGCTCATAGTGCCAGCAGTGCCTAACCTTCCTGTAACCAGGCCTTTGTGGAGTGGACCCTGCTGTGTGCCCAAGGCTGAGAAGCCAGGGTGTCCTGGGGTTCTCTCATCCAATCATCTGGCCAGGCACCGCTCGTGTCCTCTTTTACAGATGGAGGGCCAGCGTCAGAGAGGGTGATCATTTAACCAGGGGGACGCGGCCAGGACAGGCCACTGAAGCCGGGGTCTCTGTTCATCCATGAGCTCCATGATATGAAAGAGCTCACCTCCCCAGCAGCTGCACCTGAGACCTCACTCACTAGCTTTCCCAAGGAAAAGCTTAGTGGAAGCTCTCCAAGTCCACCACGCAGATCTCCTGTCTTACACGGCCAGGTCCTGACCAAAAGGACAGGACTCCAGCTCCGGGCCCAGGCTGGAACCCTGGCCTGGTCTCTACTTATGGAGGCAGAAAATGGGTTCAGACACGTGAGCAGGTCCTAGAGAGGTTCTGAGGTTCTTCCCCTGCGTGACTTGGGACATGAGGCTGGCCCGCTGTCTTCTCCTCCCGCCGGGATCGGACGGCTGAGGTCTAACCCTGGGAATCTGATGAGTCGAGGGGAACACGCAAGCCAGCAGTCCAGACAGGCCACTCGTCCAGTCTACCTTGAGGATGCGGCGATTGTACATGTGATGGTCTCTACTTATAAAGCCTGGATTGAGCCGCGGGAAAACCATCTACAGCAAACAGGTCGTGTGGTCAGAAAGGCAGGAGGGTGATTTATTTTTATTTATGTATTTTTAAAAAAATATTTTATTATTTTTTTACGAGAGGAAGGGAGAGGGATAGAGAGTTAGAAACATCGATGAGAGAGAAACATCCATCAGCTGCCTCCTGCATGCCCCCCACTGGAGATGTGCCCGCAACCAAGGCGATGCCCCTGATCGGAATTGAACCTGGGACCCTTCAGTCCACAGGCTGACGCTCTATCCACTGAACCAAACCGGTTTTGGCAAGGAGGGTGATTTATAATACCACAGGGCTATTTCTGGAGGCAAAACCACCTCCCAGCCACCGAAGGCAGCCTGTGATGGGGGGTGGGGATGGGGGGTGGACCACGTGCTCACAGGGGCCACTATGCTCCCTCCATCCCACAGGGTTCTCTATAGTGTGACCTCGCTATACTCCCCAAGAGCTGGGGCTTGTTTCTCCCTGTCCCCCACGGACTCTGAGCGAGCCCTGTGACAGATGCGATCATAGGATGCAGGGGCGGTGATGCTGTGTATGGCACTTCACAGGCCCGGTGGTCCTGGCTTCCTGCTTCTCAAAATGTTCTGGAGAGGCCCTTCGAGGAAGCCGAGCTCCCAGCCCACAGCCACCTCAACTCCAGGCCCCACAGAAAGACCCAGACAGCCGGGGGTCATGAGAGATGGTGACTTATGGTTTGAGTCACTCTCAGGGGTGGAGGTGTTTCACGGGAGGATTTTTACCCACAAAGAGGGGTGGGGTTTGGAGAGGTCTGCTCAGCAGCTACGCCAGGGCTGGGGAAATGGGAAGATCAGCTTCTACATCTGACAGAAAGTGAGCAGAGGGGTTTTTCAGCAGCCACCAAGCTCAAAGGCGTCCTTTATTTGGCCGCAGGGACTTCTCACCAGCTTTATGTGGCCCTGCCTCTGGCCTCCTATCAAAGGCTCAGCACACAACAGCTGGGTCTCCAGGGAAACAGCCTGGCCAGCCCTCGTCCCTGCTCTGGACTCACAACCACCCTCAGAGTCATAAGGTTGCAGAGCTGGGACAGTGACCCAGCCCAGCCCACCTGGGACTGCAAAGCCCCGTCTTGCTCTCTGCATTCAGCCTCCTTTCCTTTCATCCCCCCCCTGCACAGTGCCTGCCTCTGCTCCATGTCCACCTCCAGCCTAGGCCGCTGCTTGCCGTGGGTGCCCGGCCATTGGCTACAATTTCCACCCTGCAACCTTCTTACAAACAACTGTGAATACTCCACTTTCCTACCTCTCAGCCTCTGCATGAGGCTGCTGCCGCTGTCTCCCAGGCTGTGGCAAAGGTGGAGAGAGCCACGAAGTGACCCTCAGCCACGACCTACTTTTGCAGGTTCCATCCCACCTGGGTCTCCACTCTGTTTCCGTTGAGGAAACCCCTGCTTCTGAGTCCTGAGGCCCGGGGCCACTGAGGGCCAAGGCGGTCTGGCTGAGGCTCCCATCTACTGCTCCAGGTGGGGTGCTAGGTACCCACTTTTAGATTGCATTGAATCTTCACCACAGTAGCTGTCACCCCCACTTACAGTTAGAGAAACAGAGCCTTAGAGGGGAAAGTGACTCGCTCAAGGTCACTTGGCTGGTAAGTGGCAGAGCTGAGCTTGGGCCCAGGGCTGCTGACCCTGTAGCCCTCCTCTTCCTGGGCGTCTGGCTGTCCTCAGGAAGGTCAGTCTCTGGTCTGAGGCCAGTGCCGGCCCCCTGTCTGCCCATCCACAGTGATAAGTGCTATATGGGAGTCTGGCAGAGACTTCCCATCTGTGCCAGACCCAGCGGCCATTTAAGTGAGACCCTGCAGCAGGATATACTGTGGGCGGGAGGCGAGGCTGCTTACTTACCTTCTGTGATAAGCTGTAGGGCATGCTTTTTATCTATATATAAAATCTTCAGCGACCAAATGACCAAACAGCTGGGTGACTGGTTGCTATGACATGCACTGACCACCAGGGAGCAGACGCTCAACACAGGAGCTGCTCCCCTGGTGGTCAGTGTGCTCCCACAGCCAACCTCCCTCGGTCCTTTCCCCCTGTCAGCCCCATCAGCTCCTATTGGGTCTGGACCAGATGACCCCGATTGGCCCCAATCACAGGCCAGGCTGAGGGAACCTGCCTGTGCACGAATCTGTGCATGTGCCTCTAGTTATAATATAAAACAGACTGTGTAGGTGGGGGTGGGGGTTTTGCTCAGTTCTTACCCGGGGTCCAAAGTCTCCTGGTGCACCCTGGGAACAAAAAAGAGGGAGATATCACCACCGCTTAATTACTTCACATATACCTAGCTCTGCGCTCAGAGTGTCATGTACATGGTCTCATCCACTCTACCAAAAATCATGTGCAGGCTCTATTCTTCCCCCCACCCCCCGCCCCGCCATTTCCAATGAGGAAATGCAGGCACAGAGGGGCTAAGTAGTCTGCCTAAGGTCACACCACGAGCAGATTCCAGTTGGTCTGTTACCTATTGCCAGCCCTAGACATGGCGGAACGGGGATAAGCCACTCCCTCTTGGAATCCCTGAACCAGGACAGTCAGGAACAATAATTACTTGATTGTTTTAAGTTTCCAAGTTTGGGGAGTATGCTATGCAGCGATGGATGCCAGGACCCCAGTTTCTCTCTGGTTTCCAAGTCCATGCCCTCATCATTTCTGCGACTCAGTGGCATCAACTAGAACCAGAGGGAAGGCAATCACTGCACCTGCCAACTGCATGAGCATCTCATTGTCCACAAAAGACACGCAGGCTGTCACCTCAGACAGTCTTCCCAGGGCTCTGTGAGGTGGGTTTACATGGACAGACGGAGAACCTGAGGCCCACAGCACGGGCGACTTGCCCAACGCCACACAGCTATGCCTTGCTCAGCTCTCCTGGTGGCCTAGAACACTGGCCAGCGGAAACTCAGGGATGCCCAGTGGAGTTGGGGTGTGGAGGTGGCCCAGCCCAGCTCTTCCCTGGAAGTGCCCAGTCAGTCTTGCTGCACCTGGGTCAGCCCAGGGACATACACATTCCTCTCTCCTGCTCTCTCCTGAGGCACTCAGACTTCCCAGCCCCCCAGGGCAGTTGCTGTGACATTTAGCACCAAATGCCAGGAAGCCCTCGGTAAGGGGCTGTGAGGATCCCAGGGGCAGCTCCCTGCCATCTGTTTTCCTGGCAGGGGCGTCCTCCCCACAAAGAGTGCCATCCACCGTCACTGTTCAACTCCCCCCAGGCTTTCCTGACCGTCCCTCACCCCCCATAATTAATTCCTGGGCAGACTGCTTTGAGTTTTGTTGTACTGTGGTGTCTGGAGAACTTGGATTTAACCTTCCAGGCACTTTAAATGGTCAAATGTAAGCCTTATAACCATGATAGGAGGAAGGCACCCCCTGCCCACTTTATAGATGGGGACGCTGAGGCCCCAGGAGGGGATGAGACGTGCCCACAGTCGCACTCTGGAACTGGGGTTTGGAGGCAGGTGTCTGGCATCCTTCCTCAGCTTCATGTGTCTGCACAGCCTCCGGCATCACTTACCTTTTCTCCCTTGGGGCCTGGGAGTCCCTGGAGAAGGAAGGCGGAGAAAGAACAGCAGTGAGCGAGGAGGACTAGGCCGGCTTCCCTAGGGCTTTGCGTACAGAAGGGCCTGTGAGGCTGAGCAGAGCCGGGGGCGGCCGAGTGGAAAAACACACGAGACTGCCAGTCCTTAAGGAGGCTGCCCGTGCTGACCCCAAGGAACAGCCACATCTCAGTCCTCAGCATGGGGGACACGGGGGACTGGAGGTCACTGGCATTCTCTCTGGACAGAGGCACATATGCTAGTCACTCCCTGCAGAGAGCAGAGCCCTCCCTGCTCGGCCCCTGTTGTGCTGGGTGCCGGTCAGGAGCCTCTGCTCGTGGAGGCTGGGGTGTGTGCCTGTGAGTGGCTCCACGCAGGCCCTGCCGGCTGCCTTCTCCCTCTGGCTACAGGGAATGTCTTTCTCTCAGTCCTGCCAAGTTACCTGGCCTTCTAGGGAGGTCTAGACACAAGGCACACGTGGGGCTCAGAGTCCCTGGGGTGAGGGCCGGCACCACCGGTCAGGGACTGACTGGCTCAGTGGCCCTCATCCCTCCCCAAACTATCCACTCTCCCTTCAACCAGAGTAGATTTACTTGTTCATTCATTCAGCCAATCGTCCACCCAGGTTCTTCCCTCCATCCTTTAATAATGCACACATTATGAATCAGCTATTCAATTATTTGTCCGTTCATTCATTTCTTCACTTGTCTGTTCAGCCATCATGCATTTTTACCCACCTATCCTTCCAGGCATCCACCTATTTGTGCAATCATCGATTCATTACCTACTTTGACTGTGCTTCCGTCCATCCACCCACTCACCCATTATTTATTTAACTATGTTGTCACCTGTGCATCTTATTAGTTTTGCTGAGGACGCCTGTGGACTGCAGGTTCCTGACCCAGGTGTTGAGAACTCCTCAGCCTCATGCCCATCATGACAGCACTGAGACTGCCTGGGGATGCTCTGTGCCCAGAGCCTGCTGGGAGGGGCTTGTGTGCTTTGAGGGCTGGCTATTGGTGGGGACAGTGCTGCCTGCAGTTCTTCACATCGCCATCACAGTGGGGAGAGGAGGGTTACTGGGCCGCTCTGATGGGTGAGAAGCTCCCCAAGGTTGCACAGTTCAAAGATGGGGGAGCTGGACTGGAACTTAAGTTTGATGCCCAAATGGCTTTTCTTTGCGTTGGGCCAGGTTCTCAGCGCATCTTTCTGGCTGGTGCCCCATGGTCACTCCCAACCCCACCGTGCCACCATCCCAGGACCACCCATCCCAGGACCACCTAGAATGGCCGTGTTATCACTTACTGGCTTTCCATCCAGACCCAGAGGCCCCTGGAAGATGAGAAAGAGAGAGAGCAGAGGTTACATACGGGAAAGGCGTTTCCTTTGGGTGTTAAGACCTAGAAGACACTATTGAGTGACAACAGTCTAAAGCCCGTGCCAAGCCCATGGTCCAGGGACATTTCACCCAGATTTGGGATGGGAGCATCTGGGTGTTGTTGGCTGCCTCGAACCCCCTCTGTTTGCTGCTCCCTTCCTTGGCTCCTCCAAAGCCACCCCCATCTCCACCCATGGGTTTCAGCTCGGGTGATTGGTTCAGGGGCTTTGGAAAGTGGTCCTTTTGGGCGAGGGGGCTCTTTTCACCTGATGGAGCTAAGCCTTTTCCCCTGTGGCACTCCTGGGGCACCAATGGCTTGAGAAAGAGAGAACAGAGAGGAAAGCAGAGCTGAGAGAGGGAGAGACAGGGCGAAGGGCTGGAGCTGAAACCACCAGGCACTCCTCTCTCTGCGAATACTTTTTTCCGTAAGCCAGCTTGGACTGAGTTTCTGCCACTCGTAATTTGTTTTGGACTGAACGTATGTGTTCCCTGAGCCCCAATATGGTGTTAGGAGGTAGGGCCTCTGCAGGTGACTAGGTCATCAGGGTGGGGCTCTCATGAATGGGATTGGTGCCCTTAGAAGAGGGACCCACAGAGCTGTGTTCAGCCTTGTGAAGACACTGCAACCCAGAGAGGGCCCTCCCCGGTGTTTGATCTTGCTGGCCCTGATCTCCAACTTCTAGCCTCCAGAACTGCGAGAAAGACATTTCTGTTGTTTATAAGCCACCCCTTCTGTGGTACTAAGTTACAGCAGCCCAAACGAACGAAGACCTAACTGGAAGAGTCCTGAAGGTTCTTTCAACTCTGCATTGCGGTGGCCTTCCCCCGTGAACGTCAAGCTGAGGGCAGCAAAAGACACAAGTGCGAGTCCTGAGAGCTGGGGCATCTCCCTGGCCGCACAAGATCTGTGGAGTCTGCACAGGGCCGGTGACCACGGGAAAGCACCCCACCGAACCCCCTTCCACATACCTAACAAAGCCTCACTGAGCGCCACCCTCCCTGTGGGGTGTGGAGGACTACAAGCCGGGAGGGGAGTGTTGTAGGCCCAGCCCATCTGCTCCCTGCAGAATCCTGTCCACCTCTGGCTGGGCAATATCCCCGCATCCCCACGCACACTTCAATCTTGACTCCAGTCAGTGATGTAGGCAGCTCCACTCCCCCGAGCCTGTTGTACACACTGCCTGCCTGCCTCTGTGCATCATCCTTGGCTCCGTCCCCTCCTCTTCCATGAAGAGGCTTGTCCATGTTCCAGACCCAGGCCATCTGTCCCTGTGCCCAGCACATATTCTAATTGTCCCACCTGACACACATATTGTTAACGTGTGGTCTGTGCCAGCTCTCCAGGAGATCCAGGGAAAGGGCCTGCTCCCCACCCCTCAGGGTTTGGATGAGGCCTGGCCAGAACATGTGCTGATCGGTGCGGGCCGAGTCCCACCAAGGAAAGGTGAACCGTGTGCAAATGCGCACAAGACCACGTGAAGAGCGGGGGCAGGGCAGGGTCCCGCCAGTTCCAAGCAGGGAGAGGGTATGTTGGCTTTGAGGAGACTGGAAAAGATTAGGGAGCTCTACCCTACGCAAGTAACACTTGGGCATTTGAACACAGTGTGTGTGTGTGTGTGTGTGTGTGTGTGTGTGTGTGGCACTCTGGGAGAGAAAACAATCCAGCAAAGGCAGGGAGGAGGGAGCACGCTGGGGCTGGTGAGCAGAAAGGCAGCTTAGCCTCAGCAAGGCCTCCGCCTGGTCTCTCACAGCTGCCCACGGGTTTGCCCTGCCACTCCCCGTGGTTCCAACAGTGTGGCTGCATCCTGGCTCAGCACCGGGGTCTCCTGTGGCCAGGGCCAGGCTCTGCCTTTCGGTTGCCCCGTGTCCCTGGCTCCCGCGCTCTCTCCTTCTTTCCACTCTGCTTCCTCTGTGTGCAATGCCCTTCCCTGCCCCTGTCCCTGGTGAGAGGGACTCCACCTCAGAGACACTCCCCTGTTCTGAGAAGACTCCTGGCCCTGCCTCCGTCCTTGGGTCTGGCACAGCCTGGAAGTTGGTACCCCGCCTACTGTGTCTGGTGGTAAATGACCAGTTTCCTCCAGGCCACCGTAGATGCCCCAGACCTTAGAGTGGCCACTCCTTGATGCACTCAGACCAGGGCCTCACTCCAGGCGGGAAACCTGGGCAGATCTGAAAATTGGCCTCTTAATTGCTTCTGGCCACCAGCCTCACTGTGGGGGGAGAGTGTGCATGTGGGGGTGATGGCCTGGGGAAGGAAGGAGTGGCCTATTCCAAAGTCTTGGGGTCCCAGGCCCTGGGGGCTCCTGTCCTTGGTAAACCCCAGCCACAGTTCAGGTCCCATCACCTGAGGGCCATCAGCTGGCTGGTCTCTGCTGGGGGGCTCCCGGCAGGTCTGACCCCTGGATTCACGTGCCAGAGCCCTCCTCCCTTTAGCAGTCTCCTAAAATGGGACCTGCCCCTGCCCCCATGCTCAGGCCCTGCTAGGCCTCCTCGGGCCACGGCCCCACAAGGGTTTCTATCCTGACCTCTCACTCAGGCCCAGCCTTCCGGCGCCACTACCTCCACAGGGCCCAAGTGCCCTCCTGTGTGTCTTAGTGACCCGCACACTTAGTCTTAATCAACACAACAGCCTCGAGGCAGGTCTTAGGCCCTCCCCTCCTCCCCCCTGCCCCACCATCTTGCAGAGCAGGAAACGGGCCCAGCCAGGGGAAGACCTGGCTTGCCCCAGGCCACACAGCCAGTAGCAGACTGGGCTGCAGCTGGACAGCACTTCCCTCCTGTGTTCTTGTTCTGTCTGCACTTCAACCCTGTGGTGAACTCCCTGGGGTCCGGCCACTATCGCCCCTCTCTAGTCTGCCTTTGCACGCCGCTGCCAGACCTTCCCTGCTCCCTCCCACTGCCGACCGGACCTCGCCTGCCCAGGTGTCCCCAGCCACCTGGACCAGTGTGGCGGCCCCCGGAGACCATGCCCAGGCCCTGGGTGCATTCGTCAGTCCTGCTGAACTGAGCCCAAATGCAGCCCCACGTCTGCCCTCTATAAACGTGCGTGGATGAGAAGAGAGACCCAGGTGCCGCTGAGAACTAACTAAGGCTCTTTGCTCCTCGTGTGCCAGGAGGGAAGACACAATGGACTTCACAGGGGTCACGGGCCGTGGATGGGCCTCAGAGCCTGGATGGTGTGACGCCTTCCAGGTGCCCCTGATAAAGCCTAGTGGAGGGCACTTGCCCCTGGGGCCACAGAGAGGGAGGCTCTCCGTGAATGTTCCTCACTTTAGACTTGGCCAAAGCCTGTCATACCGTGTGGCACCCGTCCTCACAGCAGCCCTGGGAGGCAGGCACCACGGCCCCATCTTACGCACGAAGCAGCAGAGTCAGTGGGTTGTCCAAGGACTAAAATCAGCCCTACTCTCCATGCAACGCTCCCTCTCCTGCAGCACAGGGAGGAGAGGGTGACAGATGGCCGTCCTGGGGGACTGGTGGGACAGAGCCTCATAGGCCTTGCCTCCCTTCTGGGATTCCTGGCACAGCTGTCTCCCCCAAAAGCAGATCCTCCCCAGCCAGGACTATCTGAACCCTCTTCCACCCTGACCCTCTGCCAGGGAGCGTGCTGGCTCAGCAGACATGCTGGCTATGTGGCCCTGGGAGAGCCAGTCCACCCTTCTGAGCATCCTTCTCCCCAGCAGGGATAGTCCTGTGCTGGCTTCACACATCTCGGACCCTGTGCGGCCAGCTGGGCCCCAGGACTTTTCAGGACGCGAGAAGCAAACAAGGCCCCGGGGCTGCACTCAAGAAGCAGGTCAGCCAGGCAGAGCCCCCCTTCCTCCCTCACCTGCCCCTGCTGTGCAGTCCCTACTCCCACAGGGACCAGAGTATCCCTGACCCTCCGTTTCCTCATCTGTAAGATGGAAGCCACGCCTGTCTCCTCTCAAATCACACGTTCCCCGGGTCCCAGTCAGTCCCCAGTCTCCTCTGTGTCCTCCTCTCAGACCAACCGGAGACAGGAGACCCTACAGGCAAGCTGACACAGAACTGGGTCGTCGCTGGCCTGGGGATGGGGAGTGCTGGGAAGTGACTTTTTATGGCCCTCCAAGTGGCCAGCAGGGGGACACCAGCTCTGTGTGCGTGCCTGAGTTCGTGCGTGCGTGCATGCGTGTATCTGTTCACTTCTTCACACCACGGAGTATTTCCTGAGCAGCATTCCACAGGGCCATCCTTTGAGAAAAATCAATTATGTGGCAAAAGAGAGGAGGTTTCTCAGTGGAAGAAGCCTGGGATGTGGGGTATACTGGCTCCACAGCTGAGCGCCTCAGAGCCGCTCAGGAAACGGAGGCTGGAGGAGGCTGCAGCAGAGGGGCTGGCTGAGGTCCCCCTCTCTGTCCGGTGGCTCCAGCCTGCTGACCCAGCAGCAAGTTATCTGCTGAACTGAACTCCATCAATAAACCGCCGTGTTTGGAGGCAGACGGCAGTCAATGCGGAGCTGGGTGACGGTCTTGCTTTCTGGTTGTAATTAATGGTGATGGCTCTGCCGGGGAACGGAGGCCTCGAAATGCACCAGGAAGGGGCCCCTGGATGAGGGGGCTTACCAGGATTATCAGTCCGGGGCCCAGTAATTACGGCCCAGATGTTGACAATTCATCAAATTACAAGGCTGTTTGGGGCCTGGGGCTCGGGGCCTGGGGCCCGGCTGGGCCGTGCACATTCCTGTGTGAAGGCTCTCTCATTAAGGCCGCCAGCGTGTAAGGGGGAGGGGCGAGGGGCGCAGGCCCTCGGGGAGGACCGGTTCCATGTGGTGCTGATTTCCCAGGCCGGGCCGTTTGCACACATGCTGGCCACAGCCAGACTGTGGGGCAGAGCAATTTTCCAGACTTGAGTCCTGCCTTTGGGAACGGGAAGGAAGGCCCCTCTCTGCTGAGGTCTTGCCTGGATGCAGCTTGAGCCCTGATGCACAGCCTGGCACCCAGCTCCTCCCAGAGACCCCTCCCCGGGGCCTGGGACAGGCTGCAGGGGGGCTCTGCCGTCACCACGTGTGCCCCGCCTCGCAGCAGCAGCAGCAGCAGCAGGTGAGGGAATTGCTGGGCGTAGCTGGGACCCGGGGACCTGCCCTTTACCGGATCCTTGGCCCCCCCATGCTGCCGCCTTCCCAACTCTCATCTGTGCCTCGGACGGCTGGGCCCGGAGCCAGGTTTGGTTTGGTCCGTGCAGTTAAAGCAACAACAACAAAAACAAACAACCAAAGTAGCTGCTCCATTTTAAAATCGTGACATTTCACATAAACATCCGGAGTTTGGGCTTTTCTGGAAAAGCTGAAGACCTGGTCTCCCGGGGCCTCCATGCTTGGCAATATCTGCAGGGCCAAGTGCTCCTTTAGCGGGACCCGCCCAGGCCACAGGCCCTGTCCCTCCCTACGACGCCTCACCTCGGGCCCGCTGCCCCCTGGAGGTGACGTGCCAGCGCACAGGGGCATCTGGGTTGGTAACCCTTGGCCTAGCACAGCTCCCGGTCCCTTCCAGCGCTGCGGGCCTGCGCGGCCGGGGAGCCAGCTGGCTTCTATTTTGGGAGAGAGCACGCTCAGTGTGTGCTGGAAGCAATTACCCGTGTGTCCACGTTACACATCACGGCTAGAGGAGGCGGTGCGACGCCTTTGAACCGGTCCTCCGGTACCTGCTTAAATTACACATTGGCCTGTTACATAATTACCCTGTCAGGTCTCAGGGAAAACTGTTCCCGGGTGGGGTTGGGGGGGGTGTCCTGGACTCCTCGTGGGTGTGGGAGGACGGGAGGTGTGGGAGGTGGGCCAGTGAGGCAGGCAGGCAGGCAGGCTGGTTGAGCGGCCTCAGGGTCTGTCCCTGTCTGCAGCTCGGGGTGGGTTTGATGGGAGACACCGGACACAGCAGTCAGGCCAGACACCCGTTTTGGTGGCCACCTGCCGGGATGGCGATCGAGCGGGACGGAGTCACAGCTACCAGAGGGTGACAGTCCCCGGGCGGCATGATGGGGACAGTCTACATAAAAAGAGGCAGCCTTCCTGGGACAGCACACTTCCGAAGAGTGACTGAGACCTGCGTCTCCCGGACACGGGGCACAGGGTGACCGGGACAGCTGGCAGAGGACATGGAGGTTGTGAGTCCTCTGCAAGGACCCCTGCAACCCTGGCCATGCCCAGGCCACACCTCTGCTCTGCACCTTCTACCCCCGCCTTAGTCTTTGGGGCCCCCACCTTCTCCCTGAGGCCTCTCTCAGGTTTGATCCTCAGGCTTCTCTGCAAGCTGCCCCTGGTCCGAGGGCCCTCCTTGGTTCCTACAGACCACAATTGTCATCCACCAGCAATGAACCCTCAGGATTGAGAGATTTCATGTACACCTCGGCTGTGCAGCCTCTCTGGGAATATGGGAAGATGTAATGAACGGGCTGCATGGGCTGAACGGAGGCACCACCAGTAGAGGGGGCGTGTGTCCCCAGTTCAGCCCAGCCCCGCCCCCCCGCCCCTATTCCTGCACCCAGCCGGCCTCACGTTTTTCTTTACCTGGCTGCCCCTGCAAGGCAATAACGAGCTTGTGAGCCTGCAATCCTGGCTCTGAACCATCTCCCCAAACTGTGGCCTCTCTCTGGTTCCCCACTCGCCCCTGCCTAGGACTTGGCCTCGCTCCTGGACCAGCCTCCACGGCCTCCCTGCCGCTGCTGCACAACTTCTCTGGAGCCCTGTTCCTCCCCTAGAAAGTGGGCGGGGTGCGGATGAAACGAACCCCACAGGTGACAGTGCCCGACCTGGAGTGTGGCACCCAGCGGGTTGGTGAGTGTGACTGTAATTCTCGGGCCAGTTCTGGGGGAGAGCCCAGGAAAGGGGGTGGAGCGAAAAGACACACCCTTTTCCCTTGTCCTCTGGATGCTGCCAACGCTGAGCACAGCCCTGGCAGGCAGGTGCCATCAGTGTCCCCATTGCACAGATGAAGAAACTGAGGCTCGGAGAGGCCGAGCATGGCCATTTAGGCTGCGGATATGAGCTGAGTGCTTCCCACCTCACCATCCCCCTGGGGCACACCTCCCCCACCGCCCTTGGGCAGAGGCCCCTCTTGTCCCCCACCTCCCTGGTCTCCTTGGAGACCCACACACCGTCTCTGAGAAGCCTTCCTCCACCCCCCTCACCCACAGCACAGCTTCTCAGTTACAGACCCACTGCTGTCTGCTTGCACCTCCCTTTCCACAGTGACTGGGCCTGAGGCTCCGGTGCCACCACTGGCCTGGCTCTGAGGGTGCCTGTGAATGCCCTCCCAGGCCCCCCACGCTGGGCCTGTGCCATCCCATCTGTCCCCCTGAGTGTGGGTCTGAGCAGCCCCGTTCGTGGAACAACTCCCCACACCTTGGGAGATGACACACCCTTCCTGAGAGCTGGGCGTGCAGCCCCGACCTGCACACCTCCCGCGACTGGCAGCTGCTCCCCGACAGCCCGATGGGTTGGTGGTTTTCGTTTCAGTTGGCCTCTCCCAGGTTGGGTGTCACCTCACATTCCCTCCACTGTGGGGCCCCCGGGAAGGCAGTCACCTGGCTCACTGAGGCCGGGCCCCTGGGACTACCCGCCTGTCTCCTCCACCCTCACTTCTGCTCTCTCGCCAGCCTGGCCTGCCTTGGGAGTGCCCTCTCCCACCGACCTCTGGACACCCCCTTCCCCGCAGGTCCCCACTTGCCAGCACCTTTCCAGCTTCTGATCTTGGCTCGTCTCTCCCTTCCTCCCCCCTGAGCTCAGTAGGTGGGGCCCCCTATAGAACTCAGAGTTTGCAGCCACCTGTATCTTCCTGGCCTTGACCCCTGTGCACAGGGAGGTGAATTCTGATTCTCTCTCCAACCCAACCACAGCCTCCGTGAGGCTAGGGTCCCTAGATATAGTTCTGGAAATAGCATCTCAAATACCAAACAAAGTCCCTCATGGCCATGCTTGGCCTCTACCGAGCCTCAGTTTCCTCATCTGTGAGAAAACAGTAAGTATTTGTTGAATGAACCCTCCAGCGGATGCCCCTATGAAAGAACGTGGTTTCCCGCTGTCTCCAGGGCCAGCCGGGGAGCACCAGAGGGCGCTCTCGACCCGGGGAAGGCTGCTGTAGGTGCCACTGACGGCTGCATTCAGCCCGGGCCTGGGGGTGCAGCTAGGACACTGGGCATTGGGGACCCTGGCTAGAGAGGGACTTCTTTGGCCTCCAGGGCGCCCCCTGCTGGGGTCAGCGATCATCACAGTGGCAGGAACTGTCAAGGAACCCAGCCTGTGTGCATGCACAGCGCTAGTCTTCCCCCAATGGCTGAGGGAGGTTAGGGTCCTGCGTGCTTGTGGTCACACAGTCGACAGAACCCCAAAGCCCCGTCTCTCTCCACTTCATGGACAGGACAGGGATCCAGGACTCGGTTTCAGGAGAAGCCGGGTGGACCAGCTTCATGCCAAAACACCTGCTTTCTCGCAAGTCCATTATCCGGAGTGCCTGAGTTTGGTGCGGGTCTGTGAGCACCCTCTTCGTGCAATGGGGAGGGGGTCAGCCAGCGACCAGTCTGGAGGGTCCCTCTCTGCAAAGATGTCCTCCCAGGTACACTCAGAAGGCCTGCACGTGCTCTCCTAGAGCTGGGCTTAGGAGCAGGCACCGCAGAGGCTGAAACTGAGGGTGAGGGCGCCCTGGCCACTGCCTGGAAGGGGAGAAGCTGAAGGGGGAGAGCAAGGCATCAAGGAGCTGAGGGCAGCAGCAGCACAGGTCTCCTGCCTCGCAGCCGCCCCATACTCACGGGGACGCTGGGGACACAGCTTGTGCGCCAGGCAAGAGGCCTGGGGAGGGAAGGCCAGCGGGGTGGCCGTTCCTGAGGTCCCGGCTGTCCCCCCGGTCCCAGTCTGGGGCTTTTACTTGGGGAAATCTGCTTTCATCCCGTTCCCGCTCCGCCGGGAGCGGAGGGCTGGGGAGCCGCGCGGCGGGGGTCAGATTGAAATGAGATGTCGGATGTCAGACTCTGAAAACAGATGAGTCTGCGACGTCCCCGAGAATCATCTCACGCCCTACATTTTTACAATCAAAGCTGGTTTCGAAACCACGAGCGCGCGAGAAACGCGAGTGTGTGCTGCCCCGTGGTCCTTCTTTGTTCACTTGATTAATTCCAAACAGTCAAACTGAGTCATTCATTTCGAAATTGGTCCCAGGCGAGGCCCCGCCGCCTGGGTCACGTTTCAGCTCGGAGCTGCTGCCGGCCCAGCCCAGGGCTCGGGCTGTCGGTGCTCCCACTACTGCTCCCAAGACGCTGCCCCCTCCCGCCCCCGGCTCCGGTGCCAGTCCCCAGGTGGGTCCTGGGCGGCAGCTGGCACTGCCGGGTCTGAGGAGTGCTGGGTCTGGTCCCTCGCCTTGATTCAGGCTTCAGCTGCCCATGATTGCAACCGCCTCCTCCCTGAACCCCTTCCTACAGGCTCTGCCCTGGAGCAGGGCGGCCTCCTCATAGACACCTCTGTCCACATCACCGAGGGGCTTCCCGGCTTCTCGACTCTTCTGCTGGGTGCGTGGGGCTCTTCACTCAGCATCACCTTCGCTCCTCCCGCTGTGCCCTCCGAGTCACCGTCCCGAGGCACACGGGACTAGCTAGCACCCCTGCCGTGTTCATGGTGCTTGCATTGTGCTCCATGCTGTCCTCCTGCCAAACTCCTACACATCCCTCATGACATACTTCAAAGGCTCCTGTTCTGAGGGACCTCCCCTGTCCCAGGCAGAGTGAGGGTAGGGCCCCTAGATATGGTTTTTGAGATAGCATCTCAAATACCAAACAAAGTCCCTCATGGCCATGCTTCTTCCTCCGTGGGCAGCAGCCCTGTCTGCACGCACTACCGCCCTCCCCATGGGAGGACAGTGGGCAGGATGAGTGGGTGACAGGCTTTTATCTGCGGTCAGAATCCCAAGAAAGGGGGCCTGGCCAGAAAGCCACTTAGTCAAGTAGCTGAGAGCCCAAGTCAGGGGGAACCTAAGAGCACTTGCAGAAACAATGTGTGCTTCCCCAGTGTCTTCTCGAGTGTCACCTACGGGGCAGCTGAGAGACAGGAGATCCGTGCTGCTGTTGCTGCTGCTGCCCTCAGTTCCCAGATGCCTCGCTCAGCCTCTGCAGCTCCACCCTCCCCCCCTTCCAGGCAGGTGGTAGGACAGACCACCATCTGGGCCCTGCGGGTCTGCAGGAGGAAGCCAGGCCCACAGATTTGCCACCGGGAGACCTGGGAAAGTGGCATGGCGACTATAAACCTCAGTTTTACAATCCACGAAATGGGTGCAAGTCATAATGCACAGGGATGGGAGGTGCTTTGAAACGGAAGTGCCGCACAGATCCGATTCCTAATGTGTTCGTCCAGACCAAGCTGCACACGTCAAAAAGGTGGACACAGAAGCCCAGAAAGGCTAAGTGACCACCTAAGGGCAGGCGTGGGGTCTCCATCACAACTGTGGTCCCCTGTTCGGCTCTGCTCCCGTCAGCTGCTCCCGGATAGGACAGGACCTGACATTTCATCATGAGGGGGATGTTTTGCTTCCTAATGTCTAGTAATGATATGACACAGGTGTGTGAGGGGCGGACAGCAGAGAAGGTGGAATGGAGAAATGAATTCTTCCTTAAGTTAGACGTGTGTGTGTGTGTGTGTGTGTGTGTTTGGAGAGTAGGAAAGGGTCTTAACAACTTCATAATGAGGTGGACAACAGTGCACAGGAGAGAGCTCCAGGGCCAGGTCAGAAAAAGGCGAAGAGGAGAGGTGGAACATTCACTCTAGACCTGCTGACTCTGGGCAGTTCCTGTGCTGGAGGAGAGACGGCAGCCTGGGTGTTAACTGGGCTTTCTCAGGCCGGTGGGCTTGTGCCCAGTCAAGCCCTTACAGGCCCTGTGCTCAGCTTCCTTGCCTGTCATGTAGGGCTGACACCATCCAGTACGGGAGAGCGTGCACACAGCAAGCACTCAGTAGGTGCACTTGCTTCCCTGGCATGATGGAAGGGCTTTGGGGGATGGAAGAGTAGTCCTTTTGTCCAGTTTCCTCTGGAGGGAGACTCTCTGAGCCCTTGGCTCCGTGCTTCGTCTCTGGGGACAGGTGGTTTCTATGAATACAGAGCCAAGGTTTTCTGGCCTCCCTCCTCTCACCGTGGCCTCCAAGATTCTACTCGATGGAGCCCTGGAGACCTCCCTGGCTTTTCCTTCTAGCATCTTCCCATCACTTGCTTGCTCACTGCAGCCACACTGGCCTCACTGGACACATGGCACCCTGGACACATGAAGCTTGTTCCCAGCTCATTACTTGTGCACTTTCCTCTGTCAGGAGCTCCCCCACCCCCCAAGATCACTGTACCTTTCACATTATTTAAGTCTCAGCTCACATGCCATCTTCTTCAAGAACCTTCTGATTATTCAATCCAATTTCCAACTTAAACCCACTACTCACCCACGCAGCCAGCACACGCACCCCACCCTGCTTTATTCTCTTTCTGGCATATGTTATTGTTTGAAGCTATCTTGTTGGTTTATTTGTTTACTTGTTTGCTGCTTCTCTCCTCCCCACTACAGGGAGAGGCCTTGTCTCTCTTGCTTGGTGCTGGCCCAAAGACCCGGAAAAGCACCGGCACAGAATCATTGGTGGATGAGATGGCACCCCCACCCCCACCCCAGGGCCACAGCCCGCTGGCATGTGCTGAGTTCCACGATGCCCATGCACCTCTGGCCTTGAGGCCTCACACCTTCCTCATCTGTCCCACTGCAGAGAAATCTTAAACCCTGGAAAATGTCCCCAAATATACATTTCCCCCCAAGAAATGTTTACATTGCATTCTGAAGGTGTAAAATAAACCAGAAAAATCACTAAAGTTAAATGGTAAGAGCCTGAAAGGTCAAAATGCCAAAGAGGAAATGAGAGGATTTTGCTTTGTAAATAGGAGCTGATGTGAGTTCTAATGTTTCCTGGACAAAAGTCAAGGGATAGGCAAGATGGAGTCCTGCATGAGAGGCAAGTTTTTTCATCTTATGCATAAGCCGGAGTTTGGAGAGAAAAATGGGGATTGTGATAAGAAACCTGCAGGGAAATGATTGTTCCTCCTGCTCTGTCCCCTGGAAAACTGGCTGTGTTGCCCACCTCCCCTTCCCCCGCAGCTCCTCAAGGACTGCAACTGGGTCTGATTCATCTTTGTGGGCTGCAATGCACAGGGCATGGCATACCTTACAGATAGGTTGAACAGACCGAGCCATGAGATGGCTAAATCACTTTATCCATGGAAGTGCTGATTACTGCTCCAAAATGCAAGGAGGCTGTGCCCAGTGCTCCTCTGCCAGTCCCATCTTGGAGTCACCATGTTCTGAGCTCAAATTCCCTTATGCTGCCCACACCATGTTGTCTGCAGTCCCTGGACCAATTGGGACCTGAAAGCTCTTAAACCTGCCGATTTCCTCTTTACCAGTAAATGCTGTGCCTGCAATTCCAGACTCTACCAGAAGGTGGCGGTTATACTTACAGAAGCATTTTAATCTCTAAAACTATACTTCTAATGAAAATACATCCTAAATTAAAACAAGATATATACATACGCCCATCTATTTCTTAACTTATCATATTGGCATCGATTTAAAAGTATGATAATGCCTACAGTTGGCCAGGGTTTGGGGAAACATGTAGCGTTCATACGCTGTTGGTGGGAATGTAAATTAGTACAGCCTCCTGGAGGGCAATTTGGCAATACACATCAAAAGCCTGAAACATGTGCAAACCCTTTGGTCCAGCAATTCCACTTCTAGACATTTATCCTAAGGAGATAATCATGGAAGTAAGTCTAGATTTATTCCCAGGATGTTGACTGCAGGGTGAAAAATTGTCACCATAAATACTATAACTTGGAACTGGGTTAAGTAAATTATATATGATAAAATACCACGTAGCTGTTACATCCCATAAGAATTCTTAATGACGTGGAAAAATCTCATGATACATTAAGTGAAAAACATCAGCTACAAAAAAACATGTCCACTGTAATCCCAATTTTAGACTAAGAAATAGAGACACAAACTTGTGCATAAAAAGTGCTGGAAGAACAAACACAACAATATTGAAAGGACTTGTCTGTGGGTGGTAGGGACGCAAATGACTGCTTTTTCCTTTTCTGTATTTTGTAAGGTTTTATAACAAACACGCTTCTATTGTCATCAGCAGAGAGCCATTAATGAACGCTTGCGGCAGGAGAGACAGGCCAGCCTCTGTGTAAGGCGGCTGTGGACATGGGACCCCAGCCCGTGTTCGCCTGCACCCCACCCCACAGATGTGGGCGGCTCCTATGGCTCCCTCCCCCTCCCCCCACTCTCAGGCCCACATATGGACCTGGTTTCAGCTGATCTCGCTCAGGGGAGAAGCCAGCCTGGATTAATCCAGAAAAGCAGCCGGCAGTCTCCACCATGGCCCTCCTGGACTCTCTTCTTGCTCTTACTTGCATGTAGGAAGTGATATGTTTTAGGCACAAACTACTAAACAAACAAACAAATAAATAAAGTGAAATAAACCCTCCCTGAGGCTGGTTTTGAAGTTTCCTTGGGTAAACCCCTTTTCTGCAACTGCAGGGTCTCCAAGCTGCATTCTCCTCTAAGCACGGCTACTGTTTGGTGACGGGTCAGAAGGAGCCCCCAAGCTCGTCTTTCCTCCTGCCTCCAGCTCTGTGGGTGTGATCTTCCCATGTTCCGAGAGGCTGAGCAGCTGGCCCGAGTGTGCACAGCCGAACCCGGACCTAATGGGGGTCTGACTGCCGGGAAGCCCCCCTGACTCTTGGCACACGCGGTGCCTCTGAGGCAGCTCAGGCCTCTGGCGCAAGAGGGTGGGGGGGGGACTTGCCCCAGGCTCTGGGATGACCACCTGGGGAGGCCTGTAAACAGACGCCAGGCTTCGAGCCAGGCCCTCACCTGGCCTTGGGTGGGTTTCAGCTTCAAACCTGAGCCTCCTACCCACCTCCTGCCCACAAGGGCCACCTTCCCCTGCTGCCGGAGAGCTCCGAGGGGTGTTGCCCCCACCCTGTGGCTCTCATGGAAGGCCTGACCCTCAAGGCAGTGCTGCATGGAGGGTGCTTTGGAGGCACCCAGCGGGGTGGGGGTGAGGGTGGGCACAGGCTGGCTCCTGGGCTGGAGGCACAAACGCTCCGGGCCCAGAGGCAAGCAGGGCCGGCATCGCCAGGGAAAAGACCCAGATTGGTGTGGAAACAGTGGTGGGCCTGCAAACGGGGGCTGGGCCACCTCAGGAAACAGGGTGACCCAGGCCTGGGGCAATTACAGGTGTGACACTGGCTTCCTGGGTGGTGAAGAGCTGGAGGGGCCACAGGCACTGACCAGAGCTGCCAGCAAACAGCACCCTAACCTGCCTCCTTCCCAGAAAGCTCCTAACTTCACACTAGATGGTCCACGGCATGCAGGTCTGCCCCCCAGCCTCCTGACTCCCACATTCAGAGCCCTGTCTCTGGCCTAGGCTGGGCACCACGCATCTCACACGGTCACCCTTCTCAGGCTAGATTCACAACAGTCCTGTGCCACCCCATGTCCTGTCCTGTTTCACCCCATGACCTGGTGACCGTCGGCTGTGACCTGCGATGTCTGGGTGCTCCAGGAGTGACCTCACTCCACCTGAACCCCAGTTCCCCTCTTCACGGGGAAGGAAATGGAGACTGAGGGCAGCCAAGTGGTTCAATCCCTGGATTCAACCCTAGGCTGCCTCCCTCCACAGCTGGACTCCTGCCCGTGGCCCACAGAGCCCGCCCCCTCACCAGCCAACATCTTCTCTGATGCCAGGGAGGGGGTGGGGGTCCTGGGTCCCCATGTGCTCAGAGGAGAAGACAACGGGCACTGAGGGACAAGCCCTCTCACCAGCCTCCAGCTCCCACCCTTGGCCATTATTTTTATTATTATTGTTATTAGTTATTATTTTTAACTCTTTGCCCTGTGGACACTGGCATCTACAGTCAAGAGTCCCTTGCAGTGTAAATGGTGCTAGGTTGCCTGGAGGGTTCTGTCAGAAAGCTTTCAGTTCTGAGCTGCTGGGGCGAAGGGCCCCACAACCTGAGGCTGAAATATTCCAGCAACAGCCTGTGGTTCCGAGGCTCCAGCTGCTCTGGAGGATCCTTACTCTGCCCTAGTCCGGGAGGGGTGTGGGGGATGCGGGGCCCCGGCCCCAGGTGCTACCCGGCTGGTACTTCTCGGGGACCAGCCTGCTGCCGCTGGGGGAGCTGACCCCAAACGTGACTCTCAGCCCTTGTGGGCCACTCTGAACAAGAGGTAAATGGTCCCAAAGGGCCCACTGAGTCCCACGGGGCCTGGTTTGTGATGAATTTTTGGAACTGTGACTGCCCCTGTCTCACTGAATCCCACTCCATCCAGTGCTGCGAGGGAGGCCTTCACCTCCCCCACCCCCACCCCGCCTCACCGAGCAGGAAACTGAAGCTCAGAGAGGGTGAGCGCCTTCCTCGAGGGCACCCAGCTAGGAAGCCCAGCTTGGAATCCAAGACCAGTTTCCCTGATGCTCGGGGCTGACTGCCCTCCACAGCCTCTGGGGAAGGCGGCTCCTGCAGTCCTGGGCCCCACACCCTGCCTCCATCTCTAAGTTTTCAGGTCAGAGGTGGCCGTTCGAGAGGCCTCTGAATCCGTCCACATTTCCCTCCCTGGCCTGAGGCCCAGGACAAACACATTCCCCCACACCATGCTCCCGCCACACTCTCCTTCCACAGGCTCACCCCCTGCGCTGATGCGCCTCTGGACCTCTATGCAGGACTCAGCCCCCGCCAGCTACCTTTCAACCTGCTTCTTCCCTGGCCCTCCCCCAGGCTGAGCTGGGGACCTGGGTTCAACATAAGCTACGCTTTAGGTTTAGTTGTAAAAGACCTGACAAGGGATGACACCACAAAGGCCAAACTGGAACCAAGCGTCTCCCGTCCCCTTAGGGGAGACAGAGAGGGTGGGTGGGACAGAGCTCTGGGGAGAGGGGCTCCCTAGCCCCGGGCTGGGCCCTGCGCTCAGGGAGACAGGCGGCAGGAAGAGCAGTGCTGGGTGGGCTCAGGACACAAGGCGACTTCTCAGAGCCGCTCGGTTTTGCCTGCAGGGCAGCTGGCATGGCAGGCAGTTCCCACCAGGCCAGCCGGGCAGACAGATCAATGCTAATCCCTCCAAGAAAGACCAGAGTCCCCGAGGAGCAGAGAGGGAGCAGTGCAGACAGTTAAATAAAGGCTCGGAGGAAGAATACTGGCTTGAGAGAAAAGGGCAAAGAGAGCAAAAAAAAATAAATGGCAAATTACCGGGTAGCCATCTCGTCCTGATTGCCCCTGTGGTAATTAATACGTCATTAATAATCAGACTTTCGGCAGAAAACCATATGGCAGCACTTAGCACTCAATCAGGCCCCACACCGCTCCCCCCAATGTTCTGTGGGATTGCAGCAGAGGCTGCTGGTGGGTAACCGCTGCCTTTGGGGAGACTCAGGACTCTGACAGGTCTAGGGGATGGAGCACCCCATTTCCGGCTGCACTGGGCCAGGCTGCAGGATCACCAGCACACACATGGGGAGGACCCCACAGGCACATGGGCTCCCAAGGGTGCTGCCACAGCCACCCAGGAAAAGGCCCCTAAGCGGCTTAGAGGCCTAGAGAGCAGATGCGGGCCCCCTGCGGCGACCCCGGATGGGGGAACTGAGGCAGGCAGCTGCAGAAGCCAGAGCTGTGGCAGGGCAGGCCTTTTCTGCTGCTGGAGGCTCTGTCCCCACGTGCTGGGCGCACTGCCTGCCTGACAGCGTCTCGCAGGGTGGCACCCGCCTCAGGCTGCGGCCTCAGGATCTGCACTTGTTTAATGCACTTCATAGTGCGCAGCGCCCTGCTCCACAGCCCTCTGCAGGAGGCACTTGGGCGAGCCCACGCAGACTCCCTTCCCGGTGACGCCAGGAACGGCTCAACGGAGGGGAACTGCCCGTGGCCTCAACCTGCACACTCCGGCGGGCCGGCTCCGGGCTCCTGGGGCACTGCTTGCGCCGAGAAGCCCGGATTCCGCAGGGTGCCCATCAGGAAATGAATCACGGCAAGTGGAAGTAGAAAATAAAACAGTCATCGGAAAGGAATTCCTTTGGAAGGTGCGTCGTTTTGACTGGGCAGCTCCCCGTGTGCTTCTTGGATTTGTGGGGCTCGGGAAACCTGGCGCGATGGCTCACAGACCTGCTGCGTTTCTGGGCGGATGATCCCCGATGCTCAGAGCTGCCTGGGCCACCAGCTCTCCCCTCCCCTACACCTTTCTCAAACCCAGTGCCCTTATGGCCCGCTGCCCACGCCAGGGAGCCAAATGGATTTTGGCAAAGAGAAACGGAGCCCGGAATCTAGTTTCGAAGCCCAACTCATTCCTGGCATAACTGCCTGGCTCCAGATGCCCAAGCACATGAGACAAAAACCCACGGAAACAGACCCACTGCCCCAGGGCAGTTAGAAACGGGGGTGTGGTGCTCGAATTCTGTGCCCCCCCCCCCCCCCCC